>JAKELG010000125.1:0-129566 GCA_021527035.1 Lactarius vividus
TATGGCAACACGGAGCCTTCCGACTTTGAGAGACGATGTACATACACGGACGCATACTTCAGTCAATCATCTCATTCTCGAAGCATACACAACACCATCATTTTACTTCATAAAACGTACAAGAGCGTGCGTGAGGCTCAGAGCTTGGAGGCGCCGCCTGCATCTACGAAGCGCTTCTCAGCCTCTTGGAAATCGATAACGTTCCAGATGGCATTGAGATACTAGCAAGCCGTTGCTTGGTCAACAAATTCAGATCAGAACAATCCAGGTACTCACGTCGACCTTGACGTTGAGATACTGCAGGTAGAAAGCGTGCTCCCAAATGTCAACGCCGATGATAGGAACGTGAGAAAGGAGAGGATCTTGGTTGGCCGTGGTGACAATTCGAGCTTGCCGGTGGCAGGGTTGAGGCCCTGATGATCCAGAATTAATCCAGACACTTAAAACGACCGCCAGTCGGCGGGCTATGCATTGGGACGCACGAGCCCCCAGCCTGAGCCTTGAATACCAGCAGTGGTCGTGTTGAATTCCTGCTTGAACTTCTCATAAGTTCCCCAGCGCTCGAGGATGGCGACCTTGAGAGGACCGTCCCGCAGTTCACCGCCGTGGCCCTTGCGCTCGGCCGCGGAAGGTGCGAGGTTCTTCCAGAAGAGAGAGTGGTTGATGTGGCCTGCGCAAAGATACGATAAGAGATGACGCGCATCACGTAAGGAAGCACGATCAGCTGGGTAAGACGTATTTTACGCACCACCCCCGTTAAACTTTAGCGCCGCCTGGAGAGCAATGCGCTCTTTGGGTGTGCTTGTTTTGGCATATGCCTGTTCGGCAGCATTGAGGGCATTGACGTAGGTCTGGTGGTGCTTCTTGTGATGAAGCTCCATAATTTGACGTGAAATGTATGGCTCAAGGCCGTCATAGGGGTACGTGAGATCGGGGAGGGTGTGGCCGGACATTGCGCGAGTTCGTGTCTTGGTAGGAAGAGGAAGAACGAAATCGATGGGTATGAAAGGGGCGTTCTATTTATCAGATGGTAGCCACTCTATGATTATCGCTGACGTGAGTGCATGTGACGCTCCTCCTCCCTTCGACTTAGTAATTCCACTTGTTCGCTCACAACCCGAACATACAAGTCACGATTTGGTTCAGGGACTGCGCCTGATGGTATTTTTCAGCTGGGCCGAGTTGGCCACACCCATTCCTGTCAGTGTTCTTTGCTTCTTTTGGTCATCAGATCGGTTGCAGCGTTTGGTCTGGCCAGCGACGAGAAAAATCAGGGGTCACCCTAGTTCCCGGCATTTACCACTTTCGTCGGGCCTGGGTTACTCGACTCGGGACAGCGTAACTTTGCTCCACGTTTCATCGATGCGTGTGGTTGCCTTCTAGAGGGCATTTCTTCGGCGCTTTCGATTTGCCTTCGCCAAGCCTCTTGTTTTTTTAGGTCTCCTCGCCACTTCTACGATGTCACGTGAAATGTCGTTGTCAACACGTCATCAAGCATCATTATTGTTACCGATTACCGTACAAGCCTCGCTCTGAGCCGTCCGTATCGAGCGCTAGGGACTTTGAATGTCCCCAGAGTCTTAGAAAGAAAGAAACTACTAGTATTCATTACGATGTCACTCAAGTACAAACTAGTACTACTGGTTACAATAAAACAATAGAAACTTAATCAAGAAGGGTCACATATAAGGTCAAACTTCTTCCAGCAGCCATTCCGAGACAAATTTTCACAGTGCAGATTGACGTGTATCCACGCCCGTGGTGAGAACTTCGCCTTCACCCTTGTGTGTTCCAGTATGGGTGACGCGGTGCAGGAACCCCGACAGCCCGTGATCCTTGTTGTTCGGTTCCTTGGGCTCGCGCGAACGAGAGCGGTCGGAAATATTCCCGGCGCCTCCGCGCCCCGAAGACTCCAATTCGTGCTTGTGCGTCGCATGCGGGTGATTGGCGCCATGAGGGTTCACGGGGTCTTCGACGTGCGGCAGCTCGCCAGGGGTGAGATTAGCCAACCCGCCGCGGCCTGTGGAGTGCCTAGTTATTGAATAAGGGGGGGTCAATTGTCTTTGGTTTGGAGGAGCCGAATAGCGGGAAATTGTACGTACACTCCAGGGGGGTGCTGGTGGGCAGCACGTTCGTGCTCTTCCACCTCGAGAATGCCCTTCTCGACGGGGTCGCCTATGTAGAGGTTCCCGATGCCTCCGCGCCCGGAGCTGTGCACGAGGTCACGGGATCGCGAGCGCGACTTGGAGTCCGGGTGAGTGATGTTGCCGAGCCCGCCGCGGCCGGACGAATGCTAGAAGAAAAGTTTTTTTTTCAATATCGAAAATTTCTTCTTCGAAGAGGGCGAGGGTCGCACGTACCACACCAGTATCGTTAGCAGTATCGATGGCAGAAATTAGGTCGCGATCGTAACCACGCCCGCGGTGCTCAGACCGCGCGGGAGATGACCCAGAGTTGATGCTCTCCGGGCGAGAGACATCACGCGATGGGGAACGAATGTTTCCTGCTCCTCCACGACCGGTGGAGGTGAGCTTCACTCGAAAAGTTAGTTCAGATGTGTGGGACAGAAGAGCAAGCGAAAAGTCTGCGTACGTCGTCAAGGTAGCGCGTTGGGACAAGGTCCCTGCCGCGGGTGTCCGAAAAGTCGTCCGGACCGCTGCTGCGGGTTACGTCTACAGAAGGAGTGCGAATGTTTCCTGCACCACCACGGCCAGAGGATTGCTGCTAGTTTAGGGAGGAAGAGGAGCGCCGATGAGGTCATAAGAAGACAGGAGCATCATGATGCGAACCACATACCAATCCGACACGGCCCCGAGAGAGTGATCGTTCAGTAGTGGACATGAGATGATTGGGTTTGGTCTTTAGATCAGTGTTAGAAGCACCTCAAGAGTTGACACTCGCGCGAGATAAAGAGCAAAATCAGCGCGCACAGCCTTTTCAGGCACGGGATAAATCAGCTCCGCGTATCCAAGAGGGAGCTGACATGAGCCGGCCTTGACTCGTCCCCCACCTCCAACTCCACCAGCAGACACAGTCAGTGGCGGCGCCTCTGTTCATTCTATCTTACTCAGAACGACCACCTGATTATGTTCCTTCTCCCTCCTGACAGAGAGGAGGGTGCCGCGTGCCTCTCATGCCATTCCGGCAGACAAGGGCACGCACGGAGGAATCCGAGTCCGAGTGCCGGGACGGGTATTTCAAAAAAAAATTACGATGTGTCGGGTCGGACCTAGCCCGGTGGACGAAGCCACCAAGTAGCCCACCTGAGCTCGTCATTTCGGTCATGTCCTCGTGTACATTGGTGCGGTCTACGGGAACAATTTTTTTGACCGGACGTTGTCGGCCCCAAATGCCCCGGAACCAGTATGTGGAGGCTGAAGGGGGCCCATTTGAATAATGCTGGGTTGCCCTGGACCCTGGTACTGTACAAGCCTATCCTATGGACCGCAGAGGCGTTCTCATGGGTTTTGGGCCCTCTCTATATCCCCCCTTTGGACTACACTGCAACGACACTGTAGCCACGCGGAGCCTGGGACGGACTCATTACCCCCAGCGCAAGCCAAACTTCTCCTTTCCCAGTGTCCCTCCCTCCTCACAATTTCGATCCCCTTTGTTCTCGAGTGGCCCATACGTCATCACACACCATTCAGTGATCGCAACAACATGTCAGGTTGTTTTTTCCGAACATCTCACTGGGGGTACAGTACTGCGGTCAAGAACCAGACGGTGTGACAACGGGCTACATCGTCGAAAATGAGACAACAAATCTGTGACAATCGAGGGGACATATCCACGCTTCGACGCTCTTTTTCCCTTCCTAGTTTTAAGCCCAGTTTCTCTTCCGATAGTCAGGCCATCTCCGCCTCCAGTCCGGACGAGGTTTGGACATGAGTGGCTTCTCTTGTCGTGCAGTGGCGTGTTTCGTGAACCCAGATCACATATTCCCCTTTTTAATATTCTTTGCAGATCGCTGCCTGAGAGTTGCCACAGGATGCAATATACCTCTCGGACGATGATCAAGTGACTCGGCGTAGATCGCAGCTCGAGGGATCTGCCACCTACAAAGCGTCCGAAGTTGCAGGAGATGAGCATCACAAGAAAATATTTAGGGAATATCGCTCGTTTTTGGCATGTGCGGTCGTTTGGCTGTCGTCCTGCAGGGCCAGTAAAGCTTTCTCCAAGTAAGTTAGCGTCAGTGGGATGAGATTGCAACGCCATAACTCGCACCTGCCCTGAACTTGGACTTACTTGTTGATATGTCGTTTTATCATGTCGTTTAAAAAAATTGACGATCGCCGGCAGAATCGCTGGATTGTGATGCACTTCCATAAACCGGGAGCCGAATGTGTCCACCAATAATCTGACCATATTTGAAGAGGGGTATGTGAGAAAACGGGGCGTGTCACAAATGATGCCTTCGCATCAAGAAGCCAACTTCCACGCAGCCGGCGCCTGTGCCCATGGTCGAAATCGCCTGGGCAAGGCCTCCTGCCTCGATGTTATTTCACATCCAAATGAATTTGTAAACGAGCAAGGCAGCGTATGGGGAGTGGTCGGATGTACTGGATGATCGTCTGCGTCGATAAGTTTGGTTACCGGCCACACTAAGGTAGCACAAACTCCCCCATTCATGAAATTGTGTCTCTTATCCCTCCCCATCGTCGGGGAGGACCGGAACAGGCGCCTGTGGCGAATTGTTGTCGTCACCAGTGGTGGCGTGAGCCTTGAGGCTTGGAGGTTTGAGGCGCCAATGAACTTTTCGGGAGTAACAGCTACTTTTAGTTCTACCCTACCGCTCGTATGGAGTGTGCAGCGTGCAGCGTCTTCCCGGCGGCGTGTCTCGCAGACCTGCAGCGAGGTTAGAATAAAATTGGGTTGGTCTATCACGCAGATCAACCTCCCTCGTCCAACCAAGCGCCTGGACCAAGTCAAAGGGTCAGACTGCCCGTTTCGAGCGAAACACGGCACGCTAGATTGGCACCAGTAATGATGGGCTGAGCCTGCAGGATACCATGTGTTGCTTGGCCTGATGTGCACAGTCATACTAACAGCCAAATAGAACCCGTCATTTAAACCGCCTTGGCTGTACGCCTGGGACTAGGCTATCCTTTAACGCATCGCAGAGCGCTGATCAAGAAAACCCATAATCTAAACGAGAACAAGTCAGGAGAGAAACCTGGAAACGGGGAACAGAAAGGTCGCCACAGGCACGGGGCCAAAAAGACGAGCCGATGGAGTTTAGCGACGAATTAAGGTGGCCCTGGGAAACCCAAATTAACGGTCGCGATCGCGTTCTGTGGCGGGGGAATATGAAGTTCATGAATAATGTGAAGTGACCAGAGCCGGAGAGGCGTGCAAGTGCAGCTTTCGACAGGTATGAGTGCGTGAGATAATGATCTACAAGAAATGCTGTTGTCATGCGTACCCTCGTGGTCATTTTTTAATACGGCATGGAATCGTCACGCATACCATACTGGTTAGGCTTAGAGCCAAGGCGTGGCCGCAGGATCGGCTGATTATGAACATATCTAAAAATGGAGCAGGCAAGTCTGTTGAAGACGCCCCTTTCGGGGATAATCACAGTGTGATGGGGGAGCTGTACCCGCCGGGGTCGGGCCCCACTGGACCGATAAGGATTCAAGGGTCAAAAATCATCAAGGACATCGATTAGTGTGACTGGTTCCCATCAACAAACACATGTCCATCGGCAGGACTTTCACCAACCAGAGGGCTGAGCGCCGAACGTTGAAGCCTTGAGGGGGTGTATCGTTGAAGAAGAAGCAAGCAGCACCTCGAGGCGACTCCTATAGGTCGGCGCCTCCCTAGGGGAGACATGAGGAAGCCTTACGGGTGGCTATGCAATTCAAGACCATATCACGCGCACGCACCCAATTGCAACTGTCCCGTAACTCTCTTCCCAGCGCCATTGTTGCACGCCCATGTGACGGGTGACCGAAGGAGAGGCCCGGGCGCCCAATCATCCCAACCTCATTGGCACTTGCAATCCCCACGAGAAGAATTAACGCGCTTAGCCGGAGGGTATTAGGTAATTATAAGTTTAACCCTAAATCCATCCGAATCAACAATCCATCCATCCATCTTTTCTATCGTGATCATATCTAGCCGCGTTGGTGAGCTCGTGACCTGGGACTAACCCTTAACTGGTGGGGGACTCAGGGTTGATTCCGATTCCCTTTGGGTAGGTAGGATATAAAGAGAATGAAAGGGAGTGAGCGAGTGAGAAGGGATAGAGCCGTTGGCTTACTCGGTCCGACGAGTTCGCCAAGCAAGAGTTATGATAAGACCCCCATATTCGGATACGCTATGTTGAAGTATTCCATGTCAGTCAGTCAGGCGGTTGTGCGCACGCACGGAAGCATCCCTGAGCGCCTATAGAGGGATTTCGACACTGGAAGGACCGCATGGGGATGTGGATACCGATTTAGGATTTCTGGACAACGTGTGAGAGTGAAAATGGACATGGAAAGTCGTGTTGCAGCATGATGCTGACGTCGAGAACACGCTAGGACAAGCTATCGGTGAGCGGTAAGTGGACATAAATAATAATAAGTAAGTATCTGGAAGTAAACTGGAGAGGGTTAGCTCAGGTTCTTGAAAGTCAGGGAGGCAATTTATTACATACTAGGAGGAGAGAAGGGGAAGCTAAGGGCCATATATTGATTTCCTATTTGTTCAGTGCTTGTGCACGTGTTGACCTCTACTGAATGATTCCCCCTTGAGTCTTAAGCCTCTCCTTTGAACACCACCCACTCGCTTACTCTCCTCTCAGTCCTTCTTCTCCCCGCTTTCCTTCCTCCAATCTCGCCTTTTCAACAACTTGCCCTTCAACCTTACTGCTTCAACCTTCTCATTTGCTTCCGCTTTTGCTTCCGTCTGCGCGACAATGCTTCAATATCCCACGCCTTCTGATCTGCATTACGGCGATGCTGGTGACACCTCCATGCCGCAAGGTAGTACTCAATGGGGGCCTGGACGTCCCGACAGCTCCCAGCCTGCCGTAAACGCCGACGCGGATGATCGTCAGAGAGCACAGCAGTTACGCGCCGGCCAACATCCCTCGTCCAACTACACTCCCGCGACGACCTACATGATCACGTCGCGCGACTCCTATCCCGCCCAAGCCCAGAGCTATTGCTCAGAACAGTATGCGTATCCTTCCCAGTCGTACCCCTCGACTGTGAACTACGTCTTGCCTCCGTACGATTTTGCCGCGTATCCCGTGAGTCGCTACTTCGTGCCCTTGTGACCAGGCCGAGTATTCACCGTACTATTCTCAGATCAATGCGGTCAACGCCCACCACGGTGGACAGTATCCCCCCCATGCATCAGCCGCAGCTCATTACCAATACCCTCCCTCTGATCCTTCTATCTCTTTCCACTCCTCCACGTATGACTCAGTTGGGTATTTCCCCTCGGACGGCCCCTTGTGTTCCCCACTCGAGGGTCAACATCAGCACAGTCTGGTTCCCGTTCCTTCCGGCTACTCGCACTATGATGACTGCCTCGGACACTATGAGCACTATGCCCAACCCCCAATCCCGTCGATTCTCCCGTCTTCTAGCTCTTCCGAGCTCGGACACGCACTCGTGGAGACCCCTCCACCGGAGTCTCAACCCATCAACCACGGTTCTATTGTCCTTCCTAGCCTTCCAATACCGCCCTCATCCGCTCCTAAACACGAACAATCCAAGGCCCTGGTTGAATTAAACCCCGTCAAAACCGAATACGCTTCAGGCGTTAACGGACAGCCCTTTTCGCCAATGACATCGCTTAGCACCCTCCCGCTTTCCAACGAGTTGGCGTTACATCCCAAGGAGGAGAGCCAAGAGCATACCCACGTTTTCCCCACTCCAGCGGGGACACATGGCCACCCGCATCATCGACCACACGCGAACGATTCGTTCCGCCTGCAAGACCCCGCCATTTACCTGGGACATACTTCTCCGCCCCCATCTAAGGTTTGTTCGCCGCCTCACGTCCCGTGTCATTTATGCTTACCTCGCGGATAGCGACACCCTCCTCCACCCTCCCTCGCGATACCGGGGCAGCTTGCTTATTCACCTGGCGCGCGTAACCCCACACCGCTTTCCTCGTCGTTCTCGTCGTCCGACATTGGGACGCCAACATCGAGCATACACCTCGACACGAACACGGCAAGCTCGTCGCAGGTACCACCGCCGGCGTCGGCGCCGAATCCCAAGGCCGGGCAAGGCGTGTTGAAGTTGCCGTCGACAAAACGGAGTGCACGGCGCAAACCTGCGATCGCCTGCTTGTTCTGCCGTGAGCGGAAGATCGCATGCGGAGCGCCGCCCGTGGGAAGCACTGACCCGACGTGCAAGTGAGTGGTACCCTCGATTTCTGATCGGCGAATTGGATCGCTAACCCCGATTGCAGCCAGTGTGCACGGCGCTCACGCAAGTGTGAATACCCCACAATGTCGCGGCGTGGGCTCCATAAGCGTCGTGACAATGGGGGCAGCCATCACAAGGAATCCGAGGATGCAGATTACGTCCCCAATCCATAGTTGTTTGCGATCATCCTTTCCATCTTTCTTTCTTTCTTTCCATTCTTTCTTTCCTTCTCCCCTGTTATCTTTTCCCATGCATGCACACGCACACATTTACCCACTCAACAAACGATTCAGGCTTTAATAGGTCTATTAGGTCATTGTATCTTGATCACTTTGCTTTTGCCATTGGTCGGTTGTATATAATGCTCGCATCTGTCGTCTCACGCTCTGGATTCCCCGTTTGCTCGCTCGCATTAATTTGCACATCGTATGTTTACTGTATATATATCGTCGATGCAGTACTACATGAAATCAGATTTAGCAGTCATATTTCCACATTCCTGTGCGCTCATTCCCACCCCCTTTTTCCTGACAGAAGAAATGATCCCTCCCTCTGGTTTAGGAACCCTCGTGGACTTTTATGTCTGGCGGTGATACTGTACATGGAAATAAAACATGAAATTGGGGGCGCTTCCATGTTTTACGTGTGAAGGACATCAATTCATTCACCTTTTCACGGTTTGGTGTCCCCCCCCCCCCGGGGTAAGCTAAGTTTGGTGAATCCCAATACAAGGAGGGAAATCGGCACCCAGAACTCTCTGTCTTGTCATGGTCGGAAGGGAACCGGCGCCATCCATCGGTGCCTTGTTCACCAGTCCTTTTCTGGACACTCACCCGACGTCCAGCCTCCCATAGGGGCCCCCACCACCGACGTTCTCGGAAAAAAAACACAAAGAACAAAGGCACAGAAGTGGATATATGCGTGGCCTCTATCGATTGTATTAACGCAGCCCTCATACGACCTTGAATCAATTCAAAAAACGGTTCAGAACGGACGGGGTTCCGAGAATGGCGACGGGACGGGCTCACCTTGGGTGCTAAGCTGACGATCTTGCCCCACCCCTTCATCCGCAGGTCCGCGCTGACCACCCCTCCTAGACGCGTGCCCAACATCTCCCGCTTGTTGTTCAGCAGTACCGCCGCGTTGTCGTCGAACCGCACCACACGGCCGTCTGGTCGCCGGACGGGCTTCCTACACCGCACGATGACTGCACGACGTACGTCCCCGCGGCGCACCTTCAAGACGTTGGAAACGGCCTGCGCGCCCGGGGAGATGGGGCGTGCACGTTTTACGACGCAGACGATCTCGTCACCAACGCCGCCCCAGCCATTGTTGACTTTATTTTTGAGCACATTGACACACTCGACGAGGAGAGCCCCAGAGTTGTCGATGACCTTTTTAATCAACTCAGGACATGTATGAGAAAAAAAGAGAGAGGAAGTTACACACGTTGAGAGTACTTTTGAGACCAATCATTGCGAGGGTGAGAAACGGGTCGATTGCCTTGTAAGGAAGGCGAGCCGCGGCCAGAGCAGAAATTCCCACGAGTGATTTGGAAGAGCTTCTGCTCTGTTTATAATCCGTTTTTCGTTCTCTCACTTATCTTTTCGCCATCTCTTGCCGCCTGTCCAGACGTAAAATCGCACCATGCCGACCTCAAGACGTGGAAGCGGCAGCGTTACGTTGCCAAGCGGCCAAGTTCTCGCGATCCATCACAGAACCCAAGATGAGGAGGATCTTCCCCATGCAACCAAGAAGTGCGTTCTCCCCCGTTCACTCGCGGGCGATGATGTCGGG
The DNA here is from genome assembly GCA_021527035.1 of Lactarius vividus. Lineage (NCBI taxonomy): Eukaryota > Fungi > Basidiomycota > Agaricomycetes > Russulales > Russulaceae > Lactarius > Lactarius vividus. The sequence continues at coordinate 10,170 of JAKELG010000125.1, forward strand.
ATACATATGAGTCGTCCCGCAGAACCATGGCCGATCATCTGAGGAAATACGAGAGCATGTGCGCTTAATGCACTTTTGCTGTGTCTCTCTCACTTCTTAATCTGCATGAAAATGCACACAAAATATATATTATCGCGATCGCAGCTTTACACTCACGCCTCAACGCATGCGCATGATCGTCGAGGCTTTCAAGGATACGCTAGAGCTCGGCCTCGAAAAACCAAAGCAGATCGTGGTACGTCGCTCTTTGTTACCCCTTGATTATGTCCGTGAGCCAGGAACCCTCCCGCTCCAAGGGCGGAGTGGGGCCCCAACTCGAGTTCTTGAAATAGCTCATACGTGCGGCCTCGCCTTTTGGGGAAGTCACCAAAACTTGTGAAGCAACAGGTGACACGCCTAGGCCACTTCCGCGCATACAACATACGCGCTTCTCTTCTTACTGCCCCCGCATCGGCATGAACACGTGATGTCAAATTAACGGATTTTTTTGGTTATCCATGCAGCCCATGATTCCAACGTTCGTGTTTGGCTGGCCGACGGGAGATGAGACGGGCGATTTCCTGGCTGTCGATCTCGGTACGTTATCTGTTCGAGACCACGCGCCGCCGCCCCACTCTCACCGTCGGGCCTGGATCTCACCCTAAGGCGGAACGAACCTGCGGGTGTGCCTGGTCACGCTGCAGGGCAAGGGTAAATTTGAGATCACCCAGTCGAAGTACCGTCTCACGGAAGAACAAAAGCAAGAAGACGGCCAGAAGCTCTTCGACTTCTGTGCTGAGTGCCTCAAGACGTTCATCGAGACGAACCTTGGCGAAGGCGCCGTAAAGGACGGCGAGAAGCTGCCGTTAGGTTTCACTGTGAGCATTCATTTCGTCTTTTCCGACCGGGCCTTATCGCCTTCCTTGGTCCGCTCGGATTCTTATTTCAGATAAGCTGACTATCTAGACGTAAAACGTCTCTAGTTCTCATACCCATGCTCGTAAGTCGTGTCGTTACCAAAGTCGGACTGCGTCCCCAGAATGCGTGACTCTCGGGGTGAATAGGCAAGAGCGCATCGATCATGGCGAACTCATCCGCTGGACCAAGGGTTTCGGCGCTCTCAACACCGAAGGCCGGGACGTCGCCGAGATGTTCCGCGAGAGCTTGAAAAAACACGTACGAGTTCATCTACAATGTGAGCGCATGTATTGACGCAGAACACCCTAGGATGTGCCCGCAGAGCTGACAGCACTCATCAACGACACCACCGGAACGCTCATCGCCTCGGCGTACGTCAATCCGAACACGCGTATCGCAGTGATCTTTGGTACTGGTTGTAATGCCGCATATATGGAGCGTGTTGGGAACATCCCCAAACTCAAGAACCTGGGAGTCGACGACGATGCGTCAATGGCCATCAATTGCGAATGGGTACGTGTTCACACAGCGACTGTCCTTGCTCCCGTCGATGACAGCCCAAAAGGGCGCCTTTGATTCGTTTGAACACGAACACCTTCCGAGGACAAAGTACGATCAGGTAATAGATGAGACCTCGAACAAGCCTGGCGAACAAGCGTTTGAGGTATGCCTACGTCAACATCGCTGTGGCCGCCTTCTGACCGCGTCACGAACACGAAACAGAAACTGATTTCGGGTCGATATCTCGGCGAGATCCTGCGCCTCGTTATCTGCGAGCTGATCGATGAGGGTGTCCTCTTCCTCGGCCAGAACACGTACAAGATCGAAAGCCCCTATGTGCTCGATACTGCGTTCCTTTCGCTCATGGAGAGCGACCCGACAGAGGAGCTTCTGATGATCATCGGCATCTTCACGCACTTCTTTGCACTCGAGACGACCCTTGCCGAGCGCCAGTTCTTCCGTGCCCTCGCTAAGCTCGTGGGGCGCCGTGCCGCGCGGCTAAGCGCGTGCGGTATCGCTGCGATCGTGAGCAAGATGAACTACTTGGAAGATGGGTGCGCCGTCGGCGCAGATGGCTCCCTGTACAACGTACGTACGATTGCCTCGCGAGGGCAGCGGATCTTAAGTTCTGTGACAGAAATACCCCGGCTTCGCGGATCGCGTGCACGAGGGCTTGCAAGACATCTTTGGCGACAAGGGCCGGTGAGTCCCTTTTCGTAGAGTTGGCCCTTTTCTCTGCGGGGTAGTCATACCCTCCCGCACAGCAATATCGTCACCTATCATGCTGAGGACGGAAGCGGAGTCGGGAGCGCCATTATTGCCAGTGCGTAGCACACTCCGCTAACCCCACCGTCACGAGACACATCCCTCTCCCATTATAGGTATGACCAAGATCAGAAAAGACAAGGGGCTGTATGTGCACGTCTGATGCACTTTCCGGCTTGTCTGCGCGTTGGCCGAGTAGTGCGATGCGGCGATGCCCAGTAAGGGGACGGAACAGCAGGAATGAATTCTTTTTTTTGTATGGAGTTGCGTCGGCGAACGGCGTGGACATTCCGTGGTGTAGGTTACAGAGTTGGTGTGTGTATTATTTCCTTTGTTTTCGTTTTTCAATTTTAGAGACGACAATGGAATGTGGGCATTCGACGTTCCGCGGCGCGGTCCCGATGCGTGTAAATTCGATCGCTGGTACCCCAGATACGTTCCTCCGGATGCGTTCTTCCGACGTGCTGCATACACCCCGCAGTGGTGAGGGGTTCCACCTGTCCGCGGGCATTGGCCGCCATGCTCTGGCTCAGGGCGAGCCCGCAGCTGATCTAGGCCATACATTCCCTCTTTGGGTCATCTCTTCCTTCGTGAACTCCCTGAATTTTGAATTGCGGTAGTCGCATGTACACGTCGGTTGGACAGCTGACCAATCTACACGTCAGTCTCGATGACCGAAAGAGCGGACGTCTGTCATGCTACTATAGTACAGTACCATTCTACAGGTACTGCATTACTGTATCTGGATCAATTGAAGACGTGGATGTTGTCATTGACAACTTCACGATCCACGTTCGAAAGAAGTTGGATGGATCCGAGTCTGACGTGACGGCGTCCACTTTTTGCTGTAGACTCAATATAGACCCGATCAAGCCGGGCTAGTACTAACTGTATTTTCATATTTTGGGTTTGCTTCGCTCTTCTACAGTATGATAGATAGCACAGCTAGTATTAGATACAGCATACTTAATAACTGTATGGACTGGCACCATGTGAAATCATTTACGAAGAACACAAGAGACGACATCATGACTATATGACACCTTGTCAGTATAGTTGGTGACGGCGACGTCAAATTCTACACCTTGTAAGTGCAGTGCTCTAGATCCGAGATCCGAGGAATTTATCGATGCCATCATGGCAGACGTCAAAGCAAATTGACAGGAAGTAAGCGACTTGGTTCACTCACGTACAGTACAGTACTACTGTACGCGCACTAGATTTGGATATTTGACTTGGACAACGTATATTTGTCTATCGCTATAGGAGAAAAGCTAAACACGACGTTGGCGCAACGAAAACATACTATCATCGTTCACCGTGGGCTCCCTTCGCGCCGAGTTTTGATTCCCTTTTTGAAATTCCTTGTACCCGGCTCCCCGTCAGCTAACAACCTCGATGTCGGGGAGCTCATGGGATAGAACGCCATCTCCAGCTCCACCTGGCTATCTCAACGAGCGACACCGCGCGGGGCGTGGAAGGAATTGTGATGTAGAGGAGACATGTGCGTTCAATTGGTACTTGAGATCTTTCGGGTGCTCGAACATTTTGAGGCGAATAACGATGGCAGAGGCATATAAAAAACGCATTGGTCCGTGCCTCCCTAGTGAGAGATCTTTCTGAAGAAATGGAGAAGAGAGGTTGTTGATATCGATGGAGACTGTAGAAGACGAAATGGATAACTCGGCTGGAGGGCGGACATAAGGCTTACGCTGCGATGCCGTCACGCTTCAGCTCAGCGCTTCAGGTTTCGAACGGACGAGAATACTGTAGTATTGGCTGCGAGTCCGAGGATTCTAAGAGAGGCAGAGATTTGGGGCATAGGAGAAGGGTGTTCCCGATATCGCCCGGAGAGTGGCAAAGTCTGCATCCACAGAACAGCCCAGTAACATACAATTACGGGTCGTTGTTTCTCGCTCTGATGCAAAGCATGCGATCACACATAGGAGCTAAGCACTGAGGTTGACGCGTTGACGAACGGGACGGGACGTCGATAACACCGGAACCGGCGAAAAGGCAGACCCTCCTGGAGTTACAGTGTATAGAATCCAAGAAACAGAAGATTGCCCGGGCCAGAGAAATACCCGTACTACCAAGCAATACAACGTTGCCCGTGAAGTGGGTGTCGGCGGACTGTCGGCGATCCCAGCTCCGGCTCCGGGTGGTCACGGTTTTCGCGGATGCCAAGCAAAAGTTGCAAAACTCGTCTCTCACGCTTTGAACCCCTCGCGTCCTCACCGCCCTCACCCCTGGCCGGGCACAATTATATCCCGAATGCGCACTTCGGAGGGCCAAATCACTGCCGAGTCGCGGTGGGATGCGTGATAGATTGGACCGCCCAGGCCGACTCGTTAGACTCGGACGACCTCCAGTTCAGCCCGGAATAACGCCATGACCCGGCGCCGACGACGCAGCCTGTCCCTATCGTTGCAATGGCCTTCTTTCCCCGTTCCAGCTATCTTGGCCTCTATGGTGGCGAATTACATCGAAGAGGCGGGGTCCTATTGAAAGCTCGTCTTAACGAGTGGGAGCGCGAACTCAATTACCTCCGTTTCCGCATTGCTGAGTGGAAGGAATTTGGTTCGGTCGAGCACCCGGATTACTATCCATTTCGCACCTTCCTCCTGCAAAAAGTCCGGAACCATCTGCACTTCGAACTTAAGGTAAGTTATTTAGTGCCCTGAGGCGATGCATTTCAGAAGTTGACGTAAACTAGACACTCTCGTCGATCCTTGTCGCATGCGAAGTCGCCGTGCGCAGCGATGACGTACCCCCACTTCAGAACTATGTGGACAGCATATTCACATTCCGTGAGCGCATCAGCCCCGGAGAAATCACGCGGCGAATCCACGTGGAGGAGTGGCACCGTTACTGTCGCACCAAAGAGGACTCGACGGACACCCCGTCTCAGATGGACGACATGTTCGCGCGGATTCGTAACGAGATTGGCGCCATGGAACGGCGCAGCCAAGATTTCAAGAAGATGGTCAACGAGCTGGTCGGCCTCGTAGATGAGATGCAGGAGAGGGAGCGCATTGGAGGGTTCGCCAACGGTCTCGCGCGGAGCCCACGGATCCCGCAGGCCAGGGCCAGAGCAGGCCTCGTCCGCAGCTCGTCCGATCTCCAGGGAACACCGATACTCGCAAACAGTCGCGCTCGTCTCCCACCTCCGCCGCTCTCAAGCGCCGCTGGTAGATCGCCTCCACGCCAGCCCAGCTCTCGTCCCACCCGCAGTTCCCCGCTGCGCCACACGACAGCTGATGCCCGTCCTCTTCCTCTGTCCCCGCGCAATGGAGGATCATCGACGATGGCTCCGCGCTTCTCGCCCCCTCCGCGGCCGGCTCGAAACCCCCAGAGACGGCTCTTCAACCGGGTGTTCTACATCTCCCATTCATCGAGCGCCCCTCTGTCGCGTATACCTCCTCGGGTGCCTCCACCGCCAAGTACGCCTGTGACGCCACCGACGTCAGGCTCTCGGGAAAGTCCGCAACCGCACTCGATATCTGAGACGCGCACGAGGTTGCCCCCTCCGCTCGAGGTGTCTCCTGTACCGTACCGTCCGCCCGGGCAAAGGCTATTCTCGTTCTTAGATCGTCTTTAAATTTTTACTTAGTGACTTGTCGCATAAATTAGTTGAGGCGCAAAGTTAGGGGTTTTTGTTGTCTGACGTGAGAAGACCTTGGAGGATTCCGTAAGCCAAGTGTTTAAGCGCGGGTGTATTTGACAATGCGCTAATTTCGGATTCAGGTTCTGTTTCTCATCCGGTGGTCGACACTCAACTCAACCATCGTAAGGCTCGCGGGCTAGTGTAGGACTACAGGTCCCAACTTCTCGCACCAATAGTGAGAGATTGAATTTTATGCTTGACGATACATTAGCACTCGATATCAACAATAACAAACCAGATGAAATAGTTTGGCGTATGTTTGCTTGCCTCGAGGCGTCACCACGGGTCTAGAAGTACAGAAGCGGACTTATAAGTCTACTAAATGCAGAAAGTTCCCTTCTAGTCATTGACAGCAATGGATAGCCGCAAGGTATAAATTCAGGACGAAGCCCGGCGAGAACAAAACAGTTCTTCCTCCCCCTCGACCCCGCCATGGTGTTCATCCTTACTGCTCTCCGCCGCATCGGCCGTGGCACCTTTTCGAGACTTTTCGAGGCTGTCTTCTTCGTCAGCCTGATGTCCTGGGACTTCTCTCTCGCCATCATCAATATCTTCACCTTTAAGCGCAAGATCGGTAAGGTGACACCCAAAGGAACGCCAGGCGAAGGCGGCGTCTGGCCTGAGTACATCCCCCCACGAGAAGGCGATAGCCGTTGCTCATGTCCTGCACTCAATGCGATGGCCAATCACGGTGCGCCCATCAGCCAATAACGAAGATCACTGACGCCCGCTCACGTGTTTTATCCCCAAGGCATCATCCCGCGCGACGGGCGCAATATCTCTTTTAAGGAGATATCGGGCCAGATTCGCACTACCTACAACTTCGCGCCGTCATTCTGTCTTTACGTGCCACGGTTTATCGCCCACATCCTGAACCGCTCTTACAGCACTGGACACTTTGACCTGGCAGACATCGACGTACACAACGGCATCGAGCACGATGCCTCGCTAGTCCGTACGTAATGACCCCCACCTTATTTCCAAGTCGGACGCCTTGGCCTGAGCTCTATTGTTCAGGCCGTGATACCTTCCACCAGATCCACCAAGGCTTTCCAGACGGCGCGTTGGTGGCTGCGTTGCTCAAGTGTGCTACGGGGCCGCCCAAGGGGGACACACCGTCCGCTTCGGAGGGACATCTCCCGCCAAACGAATCGCCTTATTTCAACGTCGTCGCACACGTCTCGAAAGCAACGACAGACTTTGACATGAACCGCACGCTTACACCAGCTGACCTGTCGCGGCGGCTGGGTGAACGCCGTCGTGAGTCCAAGGCAAGTAACAGGCAGTACTCACAAGACACGGGTCACAAAATGTTTGGTTCTTCCAAGTGCGTGCGGCTTTTGTCGTTCTTTCCCACGTCTAATCGCTTTGTCACCAAACAGTGGGTCAACACTGTTGACGATCTTTGGCGGGCGCTTGCACGATATTCACACGCTCTTGACGGAGGAGCGCCTCCCAGATGGGTGGGAATCGCGTGTTCGTGACCAGATGGGGTTAACCCTGTTTGCGTTCAACCGTACTGCGATCCGCGTCGAACTTGGCATCGAGGAGGAGGTCGATCAGCCATTGAATCTCATGTAATGGTATAGTGGTCGCGGTTTACACCACCTTTTTTGTGTGTTTTTCCCTGCGAGGACCTTTCTTAACCATGTAATCTAGCTAGCTAGTGTAACGCCCTTTCAATGAAGCGCCGCGCTTGCGCGACGCGAGAAAGCCCGACGCGATCTGAGTATCGCTTTATGAATGAAGCTATATGAAGAGTGCACCGCACACACCACCTGCTTTAGCGCTGCGCCGCTCCCGTTCCAGTCGTCCAGTCCTTTATGGGGTCATCGTTCGGGTCGTCTACCATGTAGCTGTGGGTAGTCCATCTTTTTTGGAAGTATCAAAAGGTTCTTCCTTGTGCAAGTAAGACCCCCTGTCTCGGACATGTATCACGGTAATAGAAGTCCATGGCTGGAAGTTACACCTGGATGTGAGTCCACCACTGGCCAACACAACAAGTGGGAGGGTGATTAGCGCTCAGCAATGGCCCCGTTTTTCTCGTCCTTACACTCATCGGGAATAGCAAGGGAAATACTGGTTTTCGCATCGTCCGGCACGTGGACGGTTATCTGCAGTGGCGTGACTGGTTGCTAACAAATTACAAAGCTCTTGGATCTCTACGTGTGAATAACGGAAGACCAGACGCATACATGCTACGGCTCCAGCTCGGCACCGTAATCTAACAGCAATTCCGTGATTTCAACGTGGCCCTTTAACGAGGCCACTTGGAACGGAGTCCTGTCCTCTTCGTCCTTCTCATCTACGTCCGCACCGTAACTAAGCAGCAGGCGAGCGACCTCGAGCCATCCCTGGGACGATGCTCGATGCAACGGAGTCGAGCAGCTGTGGTCAGATACATTTGCGTCCGCCCCACGCACCAGCAGTTGCTGCACGACGTCGACCATCTCTGCCTCTGAAGGAATGCTAGGGTCGAATAAAGTCTCGTAAAGGGGAGTGTTTCCTTTTTCGTTCTGCGGATCGACGTCTGCGTCGTGGTCGAGAAGCACCTGAATGGCCTCGGGGTGCATGTTGACCGCTGCCAGGTGCAGCGGAGTCCAGCGGTCGTCCTGCAAGGTATTTGCATCTGCGCCGTGGTTGAGTAGCCATCGTATGATATCGACGCGTCCGGAAAGCGACGCTCCATGGAGTGGGGTCCTCTCTTTATGGCCTCGGACATCCACGATCGCGCCGTGTCTGTGGAGTAAATCGGCGACAAGGAAGTGTCTCTTGTACAAAGCTGCCGGAAGCGGGGCTGGGATGCGACCGCCGCCTGAATTAACTTGTTCGGGGTTCTTCGCAATTAGACGTTCTGTCAGGTCATAGAATCCACAGCACGCGGCATAGTAGAGGGGGGAGCCACGGCGTCGTGGAAAGTGCTTGAAACCGAGCCAGACCTCGTCCATGTCGTACGCTCGGAGCCATGCCGCGAAATGTGGCTTGGAGCTGTCAAATAGATCATCCATCCCATCCCGTACGTGTGACGACACGTTCTCGAATCGCGCGTGTTCCACCCAGTGTCGAGCAGCGTAATCAACCAGAGGGAACTCTTTGGCGCCACGAGTATTGCCGTCCAACCGGAGTAGTGTCCCCAGACACGCCTGCGCCATGATCGTATGCGCTGGCTCGAGATGGGTATGAAACTGGGAAACGTCTTCATCTGACTGTGCAAGACGAGACGATGTGAGATATTCTTTAACCGAAAAGTGGGAGAATTGCACGACCCGGGAATCACCGCTAGGGACGACGGCGATCAAACTGGAACACGTCGAAAGTACGGCTTCCTCTTGATCGTCCCACCGCCAGTCCTCCTTCAATGTCGGAATTCCTCCCGAGCTCGATGCCTGAAAATCGAACGCCAGTAGTTCTGCGAGCTCCTCGACACGAAGCGGTCGGACAGCTACAGCGAGGCAATGTAACAGACGACGGGCGTGATCCTTTTGAGCCTTATTGATGCCCTTCAATATCCGCTTGTACGTTTCGTCGAGGGTCTCGGGTAATTCGTTAAGGAATTGACGGAGATTCGGTGGGAAGCAGTGTTGCAGCGTGTCCAACTGACAGAATACCCATCGGAACCTGTACAGCAATATAAGAAATTGGTGTTAGCATAGAATACGGTAATGCTCCCACATTCCGTCAGCTCTTTCTGTCAGCGTCTCGGTGACAATATTTTTATCATCTTCTCTCCATCTCCACACCGCCGTATTCGAGTAAGAGTTGACGACGTTTCGGACGTAGTTGGCGATATCTATTTTTTGTCCATCCTCGTCGTGTAGGGAAACCGAACGAAGTGCCAGCGGCTCGAGGACAGCTCGGATGTTGACCTCTGGGCGACTGGTTACGCAGATGCGAAGTTCTCGTAGGTCAAGTTCGACGAGCTCCTTTACAAGTTGGAGGACCTCGCTACGAGGAGATGGGATCCCGGGTGAGTCTGGGCATTCGTCGAGTGCATCCAGGACAATGAAAATTGGACCTTGTCCCGGCTGTCGCAGCATCTCTTTGAAGCATTCCTTTAAAATCTCATCACTCGGCTGTTGAGTGCCACTTTCGTGTATCTTGTAAAAGCTGTGGAGAATGTCGCAGTAAAGACCAGAGCGAGTCGCAAGCTGGGTTACGAGGGATAGCAAGAGGTCGCGACAGCTTTGCTTATCGAGATCCCTGAAATCAAAGTAAAAGTAGGCCATGATGGCTACTCCAGCTTCGCAAATAACCATAATGTCTTCGATGACGGAGGAACTGAGAAAAAATAAGTTCCGACAGGAAGCAGGGGAGGAACAGCAAACCAGATAACGCTTTTTCCAGAGCCCGCTATAAATACAAAAGGTAGTCAGAAGGCACGAACTCGGATGATGCCGACAGGAACGTACGTTTTCCGTGTATCCATAAGAGTGAGCTGCTAGATTTCCACTCTATGAAGATACTACCTTGAAAGAACCACGCGGCCGTTCCTTTGTGTCGGGCTTTTCGTGCAATGTTGTGATTCGTCGACGGATCGGATGGAGAGAGCCAAGTTCGCAGGAGCTGTATTAACTGGTTCCCTGTGAGTAAGCTTGAGTACGAGCAACGAACAGCAGCAGGGTTAGCATATCACGAACACCTGATTTCGTCTACGCCGTCTACCACTTGTTGGATAATTAGTTTTGTCTCCATCGCTGCCTCTCTCGCCTGCTTGCTGTCTGAAATTATAAATGTTTGAAGGTATTGGTGACAGATAAGACACGCTTCGCGCACCGTCGATAACCGCTTGGACCTTTTCATCGACGCATACCACTTTGTCGCCAATACCCTCGACTTTGACTCCCATCTCCTCTACTTTGACTCCCATACTCTCCATGTTACCGTTGACCACATTTACTTCGTCGCGGACGCTGTGCGTGATCCTCAGCACCTCTACAAGCGCCATACGGGCCTCCTCTTGCGTCAAGTCATCTAGCCTTCTGAGCGCATCCTCCAGATCTGTCCTCCCAGCCAGTCTCTTCAGGAACTTTTCTACACCTAGTTCAGTGGAGATTTATAGACAGCCAACCGGAAACTCACTTGCTGATCCCCGCTTTAGCTCTTTCGTCGCAATCCCAAATATTCTCAGTACTTCCACCATTATCTTCGTTATTATGTCAGTCATCGCCGCGGTTGGGGTCACCTCTGTATAAGTTTCAAGCCGTGTGAAAAAGTATCCCATGCGATCGAAGAGCGCTGCCAAAGTATCTTGACTCGCCGCAACGCCCTTGGCCGCCTACAAGAGCTTCAACATTTGAACGATGTACTCAAATAAATAGATAGGATACTTGCTGCAAAGATGACACCGATGCCTGCGAAGATAACTTTCGCAGGCGAAAATGCCTACAAAATACAGATTAGAGGAAGGCATTAACTCAAGTGTCGAGACGTACCGCACCAACACCCTCTCCAAGAGTGGCAGAAAATGCGTATAGGACGTTCACAGTGGGGCTCAACCACTTTGTCCATCTGTCATCTCCGCTGCAAGCTTGGTCAAATTCCCGGACTTGGTCTTGAAGTACGTCAAGGATGGCGCTAGTTGAGTCGCATGATCGCAACCGGGAGGTGAGTGGATGTGCGGCAAGGTCACGCTTGGTCTGCTTTTGGTACGATTTCAAGGCAGCATTGAAAATGATTTGAAGCGTGAGGAAGCTGCGGCTTTGGAAGGCGTCGAGGACATGGGAGAAGTGGCGATTGTTGAGACGCTGGGGGATCGAGAAGGATTTTCCTATAGGTGAGGGCGGGAACGAAGAAGTAGACACTGGCCAGATGGTGAACACATGGTCACTGGCAAGCCTCCCAACGGGGCATGTGTGCATAAGCAATTGATACGCAGATTGACGCGCGCAAACGGACTCAAACGGACTCGGATCCCGTCTCGTTTCCCTGATCATCATTCGCTTTTTGACACTTTCGTTCGCGTGCATATCGCGCCGTCTTGTATCTCTTGCGTACTCTGCATCGATGGAACAGTCACCGGTCTAACGGGTGTTTCAAGTCGGTTTCCTGCAAAGCTTCTGGTGATCGCCCGACACCCCTGGTTCAATTCGTTCCGCGTCAAGTTCGACTTCCCTAAACATCGCGCTCTGCTCTGCTCATCTATATCATAAGAATCGATGATAAGATGATGTCATGTCCTCCGAGTTGCCATGGTCGGGGTGTGTATTGGCTGGCAATGCATGACTTGGGTTGGCATAGCCATTCTGTAAGCAAAGGGTATGATGCTGGGTCGGCATGTGCCTTTGTTTTGTTGCTGCGTGGACGCACATGTGGTCGTTGCGACTCTATTCTCCCTCCTAGTAGCCCCCGTTGCCGATATCGACGACCACATGGTCCACATCGCTGTTTCTCAGGATATACTACCCCTCTCCCTCGATCTGATTTTGTGCACGTCCCTAGTGTCAACGGACTCGGAACGGTACGATTGGTACGCTGCGGCCTGATGTAACATAAAGGAGCTCTTGTCAAGTGCATTGAACATTTGATCGAGGGGATCCTGCTTCCGGCCCTATTAGGGAAACGCCACCTCCTCTCCGGCGCTTCAAGATGTTCGAAGAGTCCGAGATTCTATCGAGTACTACGGCTGATTTCAATGATATGGTACTCTCAATACACGGGACGATATGTTCGACTACGTGCGGCTTTGGCCGTTGTTCTTTCCCACATTTAATCGCTTGTCATTAAACGTTATTAAGCACTGAATCAACACAGTTGATGATCGATAATCTTTCGTGGACTTTTGCGCGGTATCCTTACGTTCCTGATGGAGGAGCGCCTCCCTGGGTACGGGGAAATAAATGGTTTGCAACCAGATGGGGTCACTAACCCTGTTTGCATTCAGAGCTGTATTCGCGCCGAACTTGTCATCGAAGAGGATCAGCCGCTATATAATAGTCGTAGTCTATATCAATATATCGTGTGTTTTCCTCTACAAGGGGTGGAGGACATCTGTAATTTAGCTATCTGGTGGAACGCCCTTTCAGCGAAGCGCCGCGCTTGTGCGATGCGAGCATGTGTGACCCCAGCAGTTCCAAGTCTGACACCATAGAATGGCACCCTAAGCGCGTGCTAGTGAAGGTATCAATTAGGGGATACAGTGTACTTGGTGTCGTATTTCTCATCGCTTTCTGAAGTCTCGGAGATCGACCGCGCGAGCGCACTCCGCCTCCTCTAGCGCCGCTGCGCTCATGTTTGTGCAATCCCTTCGGGGATACTGGTCCTTGCATCCACTAGTGGCGGGTCGGGTATCTGGCGTAAATAGTGACTTCTGGTATTAACAAATTACATCGCCCTTGGATCTCTACATGTGAATAACCAAATACTAGACATGCTACGGGTCTGGCTTTCCAGCGGCACCATGATCTAATAGCGATTTAGTGATTTCAACGTGTCCATTTGCTGAAGCCACTTGGAATGGCGTCTTTCCATCCTTGTCCTTCTCATCTACGTTCGCACCGTGAATAAGTAGCAGGCGAGCGACCTCGAGCCATCCTTGGGACGATGCTCTGTGTAACGGGGCTGAGTGGTTGTTATCACGTATATTTGTGTCCGCCCCGTGCTCTAGCAGTCGCCGCACGACGTCGACGTCGACTTTCTTTTCCTTTGGGGAAAAGGCAACATAGGATAAGGCTTCGTACAACGGAGTCTTGCCTTCGTCATTCTGCGAGTCGATGTCTGCATTGTGTTCAAGTAGCACCTGGACAGCCTCAAGTTTCATATTGCGTGCTGCTAGGTGCAGCGGTGTCCAGCGGTCCACCTGCCGGCAATTTACGTCCGCACCATGATCGAGTAGCCACCGCATGATATCGATTTGCCCATACATTGATGCCGCGTGTAGTGGAGTCCGCTCTCTTTGGCCTCGAACATCTACGACCGCACCGTGCTTGCGGAGTAAATCTGCAACGTGGAAATGTCTCTCGTGCAAGGCTATCGGAAGCGGGGCTAGGATGCGACCGCCGGCTGCATTTACTTGTTCGGGATGCTTCATAATCAGACGTTCGGCCATGTCATAGAATCCACAAAATGCGGCATAGTAGAGGGGGGAACCATTGTGACCAGGGCGTTGCCGCCCGTGCGAGAAAGCCACCCAGCGTGAGTTGCGTACTTTTCGCAGACTTCCCACGCGCCGGTCCGCTTTCCCGTCTAACACGAATTAAGTCTCCGCTTCAACACTTCGTTTTCCTTCGAAGTAAAGTCAAATAGTTAGCTAATAAAATTGATTAACATGAACGCTTTTTTGGTTCAAGTCAGGTGATTGAGTAAAGCACAAAAAAGGAATTACATTAACTAATCAAAACAAGTACGCGTTTTTTTACAAGTCAGTATTCTAGTGTGTAATCAGTATTCTAGTGTGTGTAATCTACTGTGTACTGGGGTAGTAAGGTTGGGAGGGGGGGAAGTAGCTATAAGGCAAGTACATTGGGTATGTCGCGTGATACGGGACCTGAGAATACGCAGCGTTGGGGTACCACGCGAACTGAGCTCACAGGCGCGGAAGAGGGCGGTGGCGGTGGGGTACTGGCGTGTTTGCGGCGCCGTTTGGTGGGTTGGGAGGGAGGTGCCTCTGCACCATCAGTCGTGCTAGCGACCCGGGCACGTGCGTCCGCGTTCTGGGCTGCGGTCCGCGCGTCTGGGGCAGCGTTCTTGCCAGACTGTAGGGCTGTTCTATGACTGTACATATGATCAATCATATTTGGGGAGATAGGTGACCAACGCCTTACACATTCTCTCCCGGTCTCGCGATGGTGGATAGGGAAATAATACGTGATCTTGACTACCTTACAAAAGTCCCCCCACAAGTCGTCTTGCCGCTTAAGGCCCTCTGTTACGTTTCGTCCCGGACTGCCCGGACCGGTTGTGGACTCTGACGTGTTCGTAATGACTCGGCACGTTAGCAGTAATACGTCATGGACTTCGGATCTCGCCGCCTCGTGTTTGGATGACTGATGCTCGCTATTGTTGTACGTGATGAGGATTACTATGCTGACTGATAACTCCCATTGTTGTATGTGTTTCGGATTACGATGACGACTGCGCATTCTATTATTAGATTACGCTACTTACGCTGTTGGTTACTTACGAGTTCGAGCGGAGCCAGAACTGGCTCTCTTGCTTGTATTTAAGTTCACCGTAGTACGGACCAGGATTCCCATCTTGGTCTTCTTCAATTACCACTCTTCACTCGTCTTCTGTGCTAAGGACTTGAGAAGTCCTTAAGTGAACTAGCTCCGGCATATCCCTCTGTGACCAAGAAGGGATCCCCGTGACTTCATCTCCATCTTCCTTCGTGAATGGTAGATCAGCCGACCGTGATTTATCCGCCTGGTACCACGTGTCACCTCGTCTTCGAATATCTCAACTCCCGCACCGCTCGCCCTACTCACTGCTACTACATCGTCGATAACCTCGAGTGGGAGTACATCCGCAAAGTCCCCAGTCCACCGCCAAACGTCCCCATAGAAGAGACGTTGTATACCTACCGAGACTCTACAGGCACGTATTGGCCCCACCCCGCAGTCTTTCCCGAGCACTCGGACAATCACAGGTTTCATCCCCGAGGGAACCCACGTCACAACAGCGTCTAAGTCAGACCAACGTCCGTGGTAGACGTTACACCCTCCTTGGTCCTCGCCACCTCGGTCCCGTCTGTGATTGTGCCTCACGCGTCTTCAAGCTTCAAGTTACAGTGTCACAGACAAGAGTACATGGGAGGAGGAGGAGGAGGAGGAGGAGGAGGAGGAGGAGGATGTGTCCCCCTTCCCTCGCGTTCCAATCCCCTCACATTCCACAATTCCACAATGAAACACGTTGTTTACGCGTTATTTACTACAGTAAGTTACATAATAGAAAAGACACAAAACGATATTTAAAAGTAGAGATTTCGGAGGTTGAAGTTGAGTTGCGGTAGAGCGGTCCATTCTCGCCGGCGCGTGAGAAGTCTGCAATTAGTCAATCGCTCCCAGCGTGTGTCTATATCGTGCGTCTGGAGCCAAGCTGCGAAATGTGGCTTAGAGCCGTCAAATAGATCGTCCATCCCATCCTGTACGTGTGATGTCACTTGCTCGAATTGCGCATGGTCCACCCAGTGCTGAGCAGCGTATTCAACTAGAGGAAGCACTTTGGCACCACCATTTCCTGCTTGTTTGTCCAGTAGGAGCAGGGTCCCCAGGCACGCCTGCGCCATGATCGTATGCGCTGGCTCGAGATCAATATGAAACCGGGAGACATCACCATGTGACTGTGCGAGACGAGACGATGAGAGGTATTCTTTCACCGAAAAGTGGGAGAATTGGACGACACGGGAACGATAGTTAGGAACGACGGTGATCAAACTGGAACATGTCGAAAGTACAGCTTCCTCTTGGTCGTCCCACCGCCAGTCATCCTTCAATTTCGGGACTCCTCTCGAGCTCGACGCCTGAAAATCAAACGCCAGTAGTTCTGCGAGTTCCTCGACACGAAGCGGTCGGACGGCGACAGTAAGGCACTGTAACAGACGATACGCGTCATCCTTTTGAGCCTTGTTGATGCTCTTCAATATCCGCTCGTATGTTTCATCGAGGGTCTCGGGCAATTCATTTAGGAATTGACGGAGATTCGGTGGGAAGCAATATTGCAGCGTGTCCAACTGACAAAATACCCATCTAAACCTGGACAGCATCGTGAGAAATTCCTGTTAGCATAGAATAAGGCGATGCTCCCACATTCCATCGGCTCTTTCTGTCAGTGTCTTGATCACCAGATTTTTATCATCTTCTCTCCATCTCCTCATCGCTGTACTCATGGACGAGTTGAAGACATTCCGGACGTAGTCGGCGATATCTGCTGTTTGACCATCTTCGCTATGGAGGGAAACCGAACGGAACGCCAGCGACTCGAGGACAGCTCGGATGTCGACCTCCGGGCGACTGGTCACGCAAATGCGAAGCTCTTGCAGTCCCAGGTCGGCGAGTTCCTTCACAAGTTGGAGGACCCCGCGACGAGGAGATGGGATCCCATACGAGTTTGGGCATTCGTCGAGCGCATCAAGGACAATGAAAATTGGGCCTTGTCCCGGTAGTTGGAGCATCTCCTTCAGGCATTCCTTCAAAGCCTCGTCACTCGGTTGTCGAGTGCCGGTTTCGTGTGTCTTGTATACGCGGTGGAGAATGTCACAGTAGAGGCTGGAGCGAGTAGAAAGCTGGGTCACGAGGGAAAGGAGCAGGTCGTGGCAGCTTTGCTTGTTGAGATCCCTGAAATCGAAGTAAAAGTAGGCCATGATGGCTAATCCAGCTTCGCAAGCACCCATAATGTCTTGGATGACGGAAGGACTGGCGAGAAATAAGTCCCGACAAGAACGAGGCGAGGAACGACAAACCAGATAACGCTTTTCCCAGAGCCCGCTTTGAAAATCAATGACTATCAGACATCACGGGTATTCCGACAGGAACTCACGTTTCCCGTAGATCCACAAGAGTGAGCCGATAGACTTCCACTCTATGAAGATGTTGCATTGAAAGAACCACACCGCCGTTCCTTTATGTTGGGCTCTTCGCGCAATGTTATGATTCGTCGACGGATCCGACGGAGAGAGCCACGCTCGTAGGAGCTGTATTAGCTGGTTCCCTGTGAGTCGGTTTAAGCTCGAGAACGAGCAACTGCGAGATAAGGAAATCACGAACACTTAATTTCATCTACGTTGTTTGCTGTCTGCTGAATAATTGATGTTGCCTCCTCCACCGCCACTCTTGCCTCTTTGTTGTCTAAAAGAGTGAATGTTAGTAGGTATTGGTGACTGGCCGGACATGCCTCGCTCACCGTCAATGACTACTTGCACTTTATCATCGACGACTTTAACTTCGTCGCGGACGCTGTGTGTGATCCTCAGAATCTCTGCAAGCGCCATCCGAGCCTCCTCTTGCGTCAAATTATCCAGCCTCTTGAGCGCATCCTCCAGATCAGTCCTTCCAGCTAATCTCTTCAGGAACTTTTCTACCCCCAGTTCAGTAGAGATCCGTAGGCAACCACCGGAAACTCACTCGCTGATCCCCGCCTCAGCTCTTTCGTTGCAAGCCCAAAGATTGTCAAAACCTCCACCATTATCTTCGTGATTATCTCTGTCATCACCACAGTTGGTGTCACTTCTGTATAAGTTTCAAGCCGTGTGAAAAAGAATCCCATGCGTTCGAAGAGCTCTGCGAGAGCATGTTTACTCGCCGCAACATCCTTGGCCGCCTACAAGACCTTCATCGTGAGAACAGTCCGCCAAAGAAATATATAGGGTACTTACTAAAAGGAAGACGCCGATGCCTGCAAAGATGACTTTCGCAGGCGAAAATACCTGCAAAATGCAAATTAGAGGAAGCTTGAAGGTTAACATTGGCTCAAGTACTGAGACTTACGAGACCGACACCCTCCCCAAGAGCGGCCGAAAACGCGTACAAGACGTTCACAGTTGGGTTCAACCACTTTGTCAATCTGTCATCCCCGCTGCAAGCTTGGTCGAATTCCCGAACTTGATCTTGAAGTATGACAAGGATGGCACTAGTTGAGTCGCATGATTGCAACTGAGAAGCAAGTGGGTGTGCGAGAAGGTCGTTCTTGGTCTGCTTCTCGTACTCTCTCAAAGCATTATTGAATATGGCTTGGAAGCGTGAGGAGGCTGCAGCTGTGGAAAGCGTCTGGGACATGGGAAAAGTAGGGATTGTAGGGAATCGAGGGTAGTCTACCCACAGGTGAGGGCAGGAACGAGGAAAGTGGCGCTAGGCAGATGGCGTACACCGCCTCAGGTCGAGCCTCCTAACAAGGTGTCGGCGACCTTCGATGCAAACACGAACTCACATGAGCGATAGACGCACAGATAAACCCTCAAACGGTTGTCTGGTCACTGGTCACCAGTCACCACTGCTCTTTTCCTCTTTTCCCGATCATGATTTCATCGCAACTTCTTTTTGACACCTTTTGTCGTATGCAATATCGCGTAGCATTGTATATCTTGCAAGCTCTATCTCCAATCTCTGTTCCTTGAGTTGCGTGTCCCTCCCGGACAATTACCGGCATGGGTCTAGTTGGGTAGGGACTACTGGATGAGGCCCCGTTGACTCTGCGAAGCGGTCCTGTCCTGTGAACACGACCGCAGATGTTCCCAGGGAAAGAGGAATGTTCCAAGGCCCAGG
This sequence comes from Lactarius vividus, assembly GCA_021527035.1. Taxonomy (NCBI): domain Eukaryota; kingdom Fungi; phylum Basidiomycota; class Agaricomycetes; order Russulales; family Russulaceae; genus Lactarius; species Lactarius vividus. The sequence continues at coordinate 29,193 of JAKELG010000125.1, forward strand.
GACGGGTTTTACCGACCTAGTACGTGACTAGTATCGGTTATGGGAAAGGCCTTCACAGTACAGTACTTGACGTTCTTCAGAAGTCCCCTTTCATGTTTTTTTATAGAATATCGTCACCAGCTATTTTATCTTTTTCGATTTCAAGCATGGGATTGGATCTTCTCCATCGACACCACATGACACCTCTCTGGACAACGGTGCTCTGGATCTTAGAAACGTTTCGCTGTTTCCACTAACTGGTGCCCTGCCTCACTACGGGTCACAGGCTACGTAGACGAGCTCGCGCCGCAGCGCGACTTCTGCGTAATGATCTTACCCGCACTCGCCCCACTCCGTGCAAGTGTTCGGTCTCTACATAGCTACATACGTACCCCAAAGACTCGCTGGCAGCCAACTGGAACGCTCCTCTCCAGCACGGGGCACCACGAGAGTGTATGACTGTACTCAGAATGATCTGCTGCGTAGGGAACTCACAAATGGGTCAAGTCGAGTGGACTCTTTCGTCCTCCTTTAAGTGCTCTCGCCGACGAATCTTGCGACAGCTTATCTCCGCGTCTTATTTGTATTGTTGTATTGTACGCTTCTGCTGATGACGACAGATCTCCGTATGTCGACTTTGTGCCCCACTCGACAACAAGCGAACAGCGGCCAGCGAGTCGGCGACGAAGACGAAGACGACGTCGAAAGATCCCGAAAAACGCCACGGTGTGACGGAGATCGGTGAGGACAAACGTACGATAAACACCACCCGGATGGAAGTAGTTCGCGCCTCAATGATTACATAATCACATCAACACTTGAGTTCCAAAAAAGGTGACCAAGCGATAGCATCATCAGGAGGAACGAACACCACGACACCTCGATAAGTCAACGTAGTTCTCTTGTGTCATTCGGTTGGATGGTGGGAACATCATGTGCTGATGCACCAGATCGCGCACATCTGTAAAACCAGTAGGTGTTCATGCACCATAGTGCACGAAGTTCACCCATCGCTCAAGTGAAATATCCTCCTTCCTCCGCAACTCCTGTACAGCATTTCGGAGCGCCTCGGCCGATCTCTCGTAAAATGGTACGCCTTCTTTCTTTTCAGAGAACATGGATTTGTAGAAGTGCACCACAAGGTCTGGTCTGTCCGTACCAGTCATTGCCCACATTGTCCCAACGACGCTCCGGAACCCACAATATTGTATTGCCGTTACAAGGTGTAGTCCCTCGTCTGCGGCGCTTTCATCAGTTAGCTCCGCGGTGTGAGATGCTGCGAGAAATGCGAATTCAGCAGACGGGAGTTTGGACCGGGAAATCTCAAGGAGGGTGAGGCGATCATTCCCGTGAAGCTTGATCGAAGCATCAAACGGCTTGGCCTTCTCGAGCGTACTATGGCATGCGAAGTGAACAAGTTGGTGGCTTCTGAGTCCGTCAACCACCGCGGAGCTTGTCGCATCCTCTGAGATAAAACTCGTTACTTGCACTGGTAAGGCCTGTATGACGTTGATCTCTGCTTGTGCGTCTGGAAGAGTTGCATCCGGCTGTGCGACAAGGAGTAGTGAGGGATTCTCGGAGGAATGTGAATCACGACTGCGAGATTTGATGAGTGCGGAGAGGTTCGGAGTGTAGGAACAGATATACAGGTCCGAAAAATATTGCTTGAAGTTGACATCGTCCATCGATGGAATAGGACCCATGGCGTGGAGAGGGAGGGAACAAAAAACGGATGTGGGGCACCACCAGATTCGAGATTGCTCTGGGACGCCAAGCTCCCGCAGTCTCTGGATGACCGGTTTGCCAACAAGCTGATACAGTTCCGATAGCACAGTGCCTAGTGTGAGCTCGTATTCGTTTGAATCGAGTCCACAATTGTTTCGTACTTCCAACAATTTATCCTTCAACTCACGTGTACGATCGAAGAAATCTCCAGGAGTTGGGATAATTGAAGGAGGCGCATCATCATCGAGGAGGATCAAAATGTCGGACCGCCATTCGCAATGATTGATGGTGATCACGGGGCCACGCGAAGCCGCAGAGCGGAGAGTCGCAAATGATGGTGTCTTCAAGAATCGCTCGAACTCCGGACGGGCTTGGATTTGCGAAATGAGTGCATCGCGCTCCAGGGCCATCATCTAGTACACGAGCGCGCCAAATCAGATCGTGTATTTGGTCGTATTTGTTTTTTTTGCTTGTAGCTTAGTCGGGCGGCCCGGCCACCACTTGACGTCTGTGTCACGTCTCTGTACCGGCCGGCCGGCATGATTAAGAAAGTGATGAAAGAGAGGTCACCTTGCTTGCCAAGGTCATATGGCAGGTCGAAATTCGTGCAAATCGCAAATCACGACAAATAAGAGATAATAACAACAAACCAAAGCCATAACAACAAACCAAAATCTCGCACACCGGCTCTCCTTCCGTCTACATACCATTTGTATCACGCCACCTGCAACAGCGGAACACACAACACGCCACAAGCAAGGTTTCAGTCGACGAAGTCGACGCCTAGTGAGAAAGAACTCTCGGATGTTGTGAACATGTGAGTCAGTGTGATCCTGTGACCTGCGATGTACGCAAAATACTGTATATTCTAGGTATTCCGAGATACTGATTGAGATGATAGTATTCAAGTTGTATGGCTATGATAGGACGACGTGTAAACGCATAGTCTCTGTAGCGTGTATTAACCCGAAAAATTGACACATGAAAGGGAAGGGTTCTCTCCCAGATGGAAAACAACGTCGGGGACGTTCTCCATTGTACAGAACTGTGCGTTTCGAGCTGATAGACGTTTTGTCAGTGACGTCCCGAATTTGGAAGGGGCCATCTTATCGCGGGTGGAGCTTGGTACCAGCTTCGTGTCGACGCTTTACCAGATCTCCAATACCAAGACCTCTCTCGCAATAGGATACTTGTTGCTCATACCCTGTATCAACTTCATGTCCGATGACCCTGCACGACGGGGCCAAGTAGCATTTCTTTCTTTCTAGAGTCGGAAACTATTGCAGTGCGAGGTGTTCGGGCTGCGATAGGTTCGATCAGTTCTTCTTTGGATCGTCCGTAAGGAGATTAGTGACCACGCTGCTCAAATCTGCCACCAGCACAACCCCACCATCATCGAAGAAAGCCACGGACTTGGCGACCTCTCTCGCCGAAACCGTCGCAGTACACATCATAAGAGGTTTCGATCTCACATATACTCGCGGAGCATGACCGGGCTGACCTGGGTGAGCGCCATTGGTATGAAAACAGTTGTAAAGCAAGTTGATTGCTTCAAATCGGCGGCGATGCGTCGCGTCTTAGTCATGTCCCTCTATGGACTGACGGTTCGTAAGTTTGCGCCACGTAAGTTGATCAACCACTTTCTGCGTGCTCTATGTAACCGTTAGATAGCGTGTGGTTTTCCCTTCCTTTCCTCTACGGTGCCGTCATCATCGTGTTCCGCGTTTTGTCCTGGCCTCCTTGGGCTCCGAAGCCATTGCGTAGAGTAAATCTCTGTCCTCACTCTCGTCAACCAATAAGCGAAACTTGCCATCCTCTATTTTCAGGAGCTCGTTGGGTTTGTCAAATTCGACCTTTGTTTTTCTACGTGATGAGCCGTCTCGCGGTAGGTAAGGGAAAGCGTACAAGTCGACCTGCATCCAAGACCATCTAAGTTTTTTCTCAACCCTATATTCACAGTCTGCGGAGAGGAATGATGGCGTACGACTTTATCTGCGTCCATGATAGTTTGTAAACGATGGGCGACTGTGATTACTGTCACGTCCCCTTTTAGCTCACTTCGGAGGTATGTCTGTATGATGGCATCCGTCTTGTAATCTGCGTCGAGGACGCGTCAGCTCAACACCATAGCTACCCAAGGACATAGAGACGCCTTTACCAATAGCAGACGTCGCTGCAAACGGAAGTGGATCAAGCCAGACTGGAAGAAGACAGGGGGAGAGATGCACCTTCGTCGAGAATGAGCACCTTGCTCCCACGTACGAGTGCGCGCGCGAGCGCAAAGATCTGCCGCTGGCCAACGGAGAGGTTTCCCCCGCCGCTCGCGATCTGGCTGTCGAGAGTGAGACGGTTCTCCTCGTCGCTCTGAAGGGAGAAGAGCCCCGATGCGCGCAGCGCCCCGTTCAGCATCGCATCGTCGTATTGCGAGAACGGGTCGAGGTTGTTTCGCAGGGAACCACTCAATAGTTCAGGCTGGGTGAAGAACGTCTAGCGGGAGACATAGAGGTGGTGAATATTCTTACCGTTTGGGGTATGATAGTGATACTCGAGCGGAGCGCGTCTAGGTTGATCGAGTTAGTGAGTCTGCCGTCATAGTACACGTTACCCTTGGTGGGTATGCATCGGAGAAGTGACAACGTTAGAGAGCTCTGCAAGAGTTTAGCCGCCCACCCTTGAAACGAAGACCGAGCTGAAGCGGATACCTTTCCACTTCCCGTGCGACCGACTGTTCGGCCAGTTAAGAGGCCGCCTCTTGGGGTACGACTATGGACACTCACCGACACCCACACGTTCTCCAGACTTGATGTGGAAGGATATGTCTTGAAGGACATTTGGCCCGTCCTAGTTATAGGGGGTGGGGCTACATAGGACCAGGCACGCATGTCGAGGACCGTCACACCACGTACGAGAGAATATCGCGCAGAAAGCTTCTCGACCCTGAGATCGCCGCTTGCTGGCCAGTAGGCCGGGGGGATACCCTGCTTGGTCGGTTTTGGCTCCTGCTCAACGTTGATATACGAGTGCATACGCTCCAAGCTGTAAATAACGCCGATGAACATCTCATACCTATTCTAGCAAAGCGCTCTTTTCACCTGTTACCTGTGAATCATCAGAGATGCAGAGAACTGGTAATGGAGGGTAGAAGTATCCTCACTAACTACCCCAAATTTGTTGAAGATGCGCACCCACACGAGGATCAAACTACTGAGGCCAACTGGGGGTGTCAATCAGCAATCGCAGGTCGGCGTCAGAAACCCCAACAAAAAGATAGCAGCGCAACGAACTGGCCATGGTGAGCGAGAAACCCGTGTCCAAGGGAAGGGAGCGATCGTGCGGGACGTAGACCATGTAAGCTGCCAGGCCCGCAGCGAATAATCCGCCCAGAAACTCGATACGCAAGCTGATCCATCTGTAGCGCGGTCAAACCAGGTCATATCATCATCATGCACCAGACGCGGCTCGCGAGCCGACTTGCCTATTCATGACGTAGAACGCCCGGCCGGCCCTCGAGTATCTATCGATCCGCCTGTACGACTCTTTGCGGAACGCGAGCTGTGCACCATATGCACGGATAGACGCTTGAAAGAAACTATGTCCACATCAATCCAGCGTCATCACCTAAGACAGACATACGGAGTCCGGCGACAGTCGCGCCAAAGTGGCCCAGTACGGGTGCCTTGGCGTTGCTCATCTCGCGCTTGATTGCGATCTGCGCCTTCATGTAGACCTGGCCGAGCCATGCGCCGAGTACAGCCATGGCGACTCCGGGTACAACGAATACTGGCGTGAGGAACACCACGGTCGCGAACTTGATTAACATATTGATCGTGATTTCGATCAATCCATTGAATGTCCTAGAGATGGGGTCATCCACTTGGAAAAGAGTCGTCATGAGATCTGTGATTCCACCTCGAGAAGCACAAACACGATTCACGAACATGCGCGGATGTCTTGCGTGACGCGAGCGATGACTCGGGATGTTGGCGTTGTATCTAGCCACCTAAAAAGTAGAAGAAATTATTTATCGAGGTCAGCATCGAGACAATTTCAGGTGCACCTCAGGGTTGTGCCCAGGATCGACTCGATCAGTTTCTGGTGGATTGACCTCGATGCTCTCAGAGTGCCAAACGTGTACACACCCGACCCGATCGTGTAGCTGAAAATTGCCACGAGTAAGATGAGGCCGTAGACAGTGAGATAGCTAGCAAAGAAAGGACAGATCAGCAAGGTAATTGCTCGTTTGGGAGCTAAGTGCTGTGTACACACAAGGCGACGCTGACTTGTTCTGGTGGGTAGACCTCATATTGTTCGGCCCAGTAGCCCATGAACCACGTCTGCGCAGCCAACAGGGCATTGAAGAGCAACAAGCCGCCGATAAACAGAAACCAGAACAGGAATACATGTGTTCCTCCCAACCCATGAATAAACAGATTGACTTCGTTTTTTCAGCGGGATGCACCAATGAACTTCAGACAGAACCGCAGAAAGAGTGGTATGGTGCGCTCACGTGGATCCCAGCCTACGTGTCCGTAAGCGCTCTCCTCCGCTAGGATCAGCTTCCCGTCCACCCGCGCTGTCGTCTTATCGGGTTCCTCCGCGTCAATCTTATTCCCATCACCCTCGATAGCGCGGGAGCTCTCTGCAAGCCCCCTCACAAACGTTTTGTCCTTCGTGAACGCGTCTGAGACCGAGCCATGGTTGGTGATCCGTCCGTCCAGGCCGAGTGAGACGACATAGTCCGCGATGGGGTAGGCAATTGCGACATTGTGCGTCTTTGGTACGTTCGGAATGATGAAAGGTTGTCAGCAGGAGAGAGAAATCACTTACGACGAGGAGGACCGTTCTTCCGCGGATCAAGTCGCCTTTGAAGCACTTCTCTACGACCCAACGTACGGTGTGAACGTCTAGAGCAGCTAGAACCTTTTAGAAAACGGTGTCAATACCCGGCACCAAGAGACGCAGGAAAAGTACTCACATCGTCCAAGATGATGATCTCAGCCAATGAGTAAACTGCCCGTGCAAGAGTGACGCGGGCCTTCTGACCCCCGCTATGAGAAGGTGAATCGAATCAGTAGAGGGGATCTCAAGGTGTAATTATCTGCTCGTAAAGCTACCTCAACGTCAAACCTCTCTCCCCGACCTCGGTCTCATCTCGGGCATCAAACATGCTAAGGTCACGTTGCAAACCACACTGGTAAATTACTCAAAACGAAGCGACACGTTGAAGGTCAGTGCGAGGCGATGCGTGGGAACAAAAATACCTTTATTGTATCTCTCCTCGTCGTATGGAGCGCCGAACAAGATATTATCCTGTTCCTCGTTCAGTACCAAAGAGCATGAGCGCAAGAAAGCCGGTAGGCGTCACCTTGATGGTCTCGTTCTGTACCCACGACTCCTGCGCTGCATAGCTGACACCTCCCGCCCTCGGCAAATGATACCACGAGGTGGGGCTCATCGGGACGAAATGCATCTCTCCGAGTAGCGCCATCAGCAATGACGTCTTTCCAGAACCGGTTGGCCCGATGATGAGGTTGAAGCATCCCCGCTTGAAGAGCAACTCATCACGCACACGGAGGGTGAACCGAGGCCGGGATGGTGCGAGCGCGTCGTCGGCCGCATCGTCGTTTGACCAGGTGAAACTAGCGTTCTTGAACCCGATCACATCCTGGTTGAAGTGTGACGCATTGGCCTGCATCACGTGTTGAGACTCCTCTGCATTCGCAAACTCATCCAACAATTCGGTCTATTAAAGCTATATGTCAAGCAGTGACGTGGAGAGAAGTTCGCTCACATCACACAAAAAATCGTTGACACGGTCGAGAGAGATCTTCGCCTGAGTGAACATGGGAATCATCCAGAAGATGTTGTGAAGCTGGTTGCGTAGGAGCTCGAACACTAGTAAGATGACTCTAATCACCATAAACACTATTGGTGAAGGGATTTGGACTGACCGGCCATAGATGAAAAGACAGTTGATGCTACAGAAAAGTTTGGATATGGCTTTCGAAAAAGGAAAATAACTCACGCGTAAGTACGCGCTTCATAATCGTCGTCTGCAAACCAAGTCAGACTTGGTATCAGTCCGGTTGGGTCAATCGTACGTACGTGAGTAATATATGTGACGACCATCTTCCCGGAGAGTCGGTCAACCGAAATAAGCACTGGCAGGCAGTGAAAGATAAGTCGACGCACGGTGATGATGGGTATGAGATAACTAGACAGCCGCGTTAGAGACACCAGGAGAGTGACCGCAAGCACCTACTTTATGTTCCCGTTGATCAAGTTCAAAATCTGGCGTATCTTAATGTACTGCAGCTCCTGTTCTCTCTTCTCAGCCAGCCTCGCAGAGATCTTGGGCTCCCAACCGAACAACTTGATCATGCGCAAAGTGACCATGGCTATAGGAGAGGCCCATCAGAATTCACACGACGCACACTCATGTCTGCCGTCTCACTCTCGGTGACGGTGTGCACACGCGCATCCGTCTAACCGCCAGGTCAGTCAACCTCGACATCAATATATTAATAAGCCAAAATACTTACCCGCTTCATGGTCTCTTTCTGGACCTTCTGTATTCTTCTAGCGATGATTCCGGGAACAGGGAAGAGAACGATCATCGCCACCATCCCGACAAATGTGCTCCAGCCAAGTACGCTGTACAAGAACCAGACGCATAGAGTAACCTGCAGCGGGAGATACAAAACTAAGGGTAATAGCCGTCAACAAAACGGGTGCACGGGGCGAGCTGAACGGCGACAAACCGAGCATTAAGATATCTTTTCCGTCGACGAGGTTGTCCAGATCGCTCGTCACCAGGTTGTTCATCTTTCCCACTAAAATTCTCGAACCGTCTTCCTTGCGGCTGCCAGACGCAGAAACATCCTCTCCCTCCTTAGCCATAATGCCCGATTTTGTGGTCATCGATGGTTCACCCTGAGTCACTTCACTACTCCCGCCCACGTTCTTGGAAACAGCACTAATTCCGGTGGATGAGCCGCTGTCAGGCGTCGTGGAATCGCCACGACCATCAGCAGTCGCTGCCGGAGTGATCATTGATGAACGCGAAGTCTCTGCCTTCACACGTATGCGCAGGCCGTGCTCGAAGATGAGTTGTGTGATGATGGCCGAGATGCGCACGAGATTTCCCGTCTGAAGGGAAGAGAAAGGCTACTCGTTTAAGGAAACCGACGTGATAACTTCGCCCATCACTGACCGCAATGAATGTGTACCACTGGAAGGCGACGGCACCGAGCGTGGGACCCAGGAAAAGATATGCAATCCAAACCCACGGACGGACAACAGCACCCTCCCCACGGGTTTCGAGGTAGCTATAAGTGACACACTAAGCGTATCAGTGAAGCACACTGGTAGCAAGGCGTACTGCAAAAGTTGATTCATCCCGACGGGAGCCATAAGGGACGAAAGGACCTTGACGACGATGAGAAACGCAAGCAGGATGTACTCACGACCTGAATGAATGTAGGACGTGACATTTGACTGAAACAAGTAACGTACCAAAAACGGTCACGAACCCCCAGAAGATGTGCCTCCTGGGACCTCCAGAAAAGGTATCTAGGTGCTAGCGGTGCGCGTCAGCAAAGAGGTTTGGCTGGAGAATGAGGTGAACCTGCTTTGAAACTCTTTTGCGCGAGATTCTCTGCGTAGTCATAGTCTGCAAGTGGAGGTAGCATTTCTTGTGACAGATGTGGAACACGATACGCCAAGAAAACGATAGGATCAATGAAGGTATATGTCATCATAGATAGAAGCGGCGCAGTCTGTTCAGGGTTGAGGGCTTGTTGTGGGTCCTGCGGCCACATTCAGGAACGAAAGGACAATATAGCAAAGAATCTCGCCCTGGGGTTGATCGGAATATACTGGCGCGGGATGATCAAAGGGATCACAACCCCAGCGAAGGCCAGAAGGCCAAGCTTGAACCATAGCAAGATGCCCTCACGTTCGTCCGCTGGTGATAAAACGAAGGTAAGCAACGGCCAGATGTCACGATATGCGTAAACAAAGAAGGTAACAAGCAACAGTGACGAGAGATGTAAAGATGTAACCGAGGCACTCTCTCTCTGGGCGGTAATGGTGGACAGGGCCAATAACAACGCATACAGCTGTGTCAAGTTACAACTCGAGTAAGAAAGTGAATATGACCTTGATGGCTTTAAGGACGCACGTAGGTTAGACATAGCGCGAGATCGGGCGACACGATCACTTTGGATAATGATGAAGGGTGTTGAGCTCCGTCCTGACGGAAGCTCAATATCGACAGCCCGAGGAGGGCGAAAACGAGGATAAGGCGTGCGACATGGAAAAGGAAGACGGTCGGTCCCCCTGATTTTTTAACATGGTCCTTGACAACCCAGACGACACCCGCCCGAGTGCCGCGAGTGTCAATGCTGGACTCGCTGGTGGGAGCTGGGGCGACGAGATCTGAGTCAGGTCCGGAAACACGTGCGCGAAGCCTCAGAACTGGGAAAATTAAGAAGGTGGCTTGCAAGAACAGTGCGACGATGGAAATGAGAGCGAAGTATGACGGGATGAGTAGCGGGTGGGCCCACAGACTGAGACAACCCCCGGCGGGAGATATATATTAGGTGGAAAGTGAGCACGGGGCGCAACTCTGTCACTTACTACTCCCGCGCGAACGTGTCGACATTCGAGTCGATGGCCGGGTCCATAGTAATGTTGGGACTATATGACTTTCGCTAGTGAGAGTGCAGAGTCAACGAGGAGTGGGTCCACAATCGGGCGGATCGCAGTAACCGTTCAACTACTGTAGTTTAGTAAATAGAAGCGGGTAACGGGAATCGGGCCGATGTTAGATCACTTTCGATCCACTTAGATCTCCCTCATACGAACTCGAACGCCATCTCTACCAAGCACTCACCAGTGTCGAAATTTAACTTTCCTTACGACAGGAAGGCTTCCTCGATGGATAAAAAAGAAAAAAGAAGGCATCTTCGACGGCTGGGAATTGGGATATTCTTGACTGAATGATGGGCTTGGCAGTGGCTCGGCCTTGTTTGCACTCAATCTTACGGCGTTCCCCGTCAATGTGGCCTATCGAAGAGGTCGATGAGCCGGCCCCCTCATGTATGGAAATACGGTACTGCAAGTTGTAAGATCTCTGTGAGACTACGAAAAGCGAACTTGAGTTTCGACGGGAACGTTGCATTTCGTATGACTTGCGGTCACACGATTTGCACACCCTGGGAAAGCCCGAAGCTGTTACTCGTTCAAGAACACCCGCTATGTCAGTGTGTATCTCGCAACAACCCACTCTGATGAACCGAATTATTTCTGGCTCCTTGAGATTATCCGGTCTCAACTCCCACATCCCTCGCAGTATGTCACACCACGGGCCTTGCGGCGGCGGCGCAATATTGCGAGTGTCAGAGCCTCGTCAGCGATGGCCGATCTGGACTAGACCTCGCGAGGCACTTCTACAAATTGATGCTCTCTAAAGAAGAAAGGCATACCGTATTACGAGAGATCGGCCAAGGCACTTCGGGATGCCCTGCGGAGAAAGAGAGGAACTTTCAATCGAGCGATGGATGGACTTCGTGTATGACCGGATGCCTCTGATTGTATATGCGTAGTTTGGCGTGTCTGTCTGCACAATGGCGTTTCCAATTACTTTATACTGTATGACAGGAGGATTGCAGTTGGTTGTAGAGGTGGTGATCATATTGAAGCCGACGGGAATGCTATCGAGTAGCACTGGAATCGAGCACTCACGCACAGTCGAGGAGGGCGAGAATCGTTGTGGCTTGGATTGGCGTCAGCGTCGGTGCCAGGATCTGGGGGAAAGCAGGTGGAGCGGATCTGGAGAGGTCGGCATGGCGGCGCTGGTGCATAGCACGTGCGAGTAGTATGTTAGTGGGTTCACAACGAGCAACGGCGAGGTCAGGAGGTTCGGACACTTTTGTCGTCTGCACTATGAGTTATTCGTTGGATAATTTTGCTTCAATTGCTGTCACACTTTTCTCACTGTCGTCCAAGAGTACCAAGGTTAAGAACGGCATCAGTAGCTAGCTGGACAAAAACGGCTCACCATCAATGACCATTTTCATCTTCTCACCGAGGCGTTGCACTATATCGTTGACTCCTTTTACCATCGCGTATGCTGGATGTGATCTTCAGGACCTCTGCAAGTACAAACCGAGCGTCCCCTCGTGTCGGTTTGTCTAGCGTCTTCAGTACGTCAAACGCGCTGAAGAGGCTAGACAAACTGAGCACGAATCCTCGATATCAGTCCTTCCTGGAAATCTCTTCAGGAACTTCCTGGGGCACGGTTCATTCAGATCGATATGGCCAAGGAAAAACTAACTCGTTTGTCCCCTGTTGTATCCTCTTAGTGTCAACTCCAAAGGTTGTGGGCCTCCTACGAACAAAGAGACTTACGAACGCATCTCGACTCGCCGCGGCGTCCTTGGCTGTTTACAGGACTTCCAATGTTAGAATGAAATGTCAAAGGAAGATTGATCGAGAAGAAAACACTGATGCTGCAGAGGTCTCTCTTGTAGGCGAAAATACCTGTAAAAATATAAACTAGAGAAGTTTCAAGCAGATTAGTGCACAGTGACAACACCCTCTCGAAGAGTCACGGAAAACATCAACCATGTTGTAGGTGAAACCCTGGGGGAACCGACCCAAATATATGGGAAGACTCTGAGGAAGAGATGCTGTCCAAAATAGATTTAAAAAAAAGGATGTTGTGAGAGTGAGAAAGATTCACCTGTTCCGTCTGCATCGATTCGGTCACGTATCTGATCGTTCGAACATCCAAGATTTCAGGTCCCTAGTGTCCGTTATCTCACGATCCACCAAACTACCATCGTATCTCCCTCTCGAGCCAGGTCTCTGGCTATACGATTGACCTCAACGCACAAGTCAACGCATGACTTGCAACTTCGGTTCGACCAGTCGACATGCCTACAATTTATATAGAAAAGATAGCTTGTTTGCGATCGCGTGATTCCTCATAAAGGCCTCATATTGTGCATATTATGCACGATTCTATCTGGCATTGCTTATGTGCACTCTAGCACCTCGTCCTTCTACTTCTACAACCTACATCGAATTTGCTGACACGTCAACAGAAACTCAAAAGATTCCCTAGACATCTTGGGACTCCAAATATTGCCTTCACTTGAGCTGTGCCGTGTTCGTTCGAAAGAGATTGACGAAAACAAATGAGGATGTGAGTAGAGTTTAGAAGATGGTGCATGTATTTTCATGTCTAAGTCGAGCCTCCGAGTCATACCTACGAGCAATCGTGAAGAAGATAGTATTCTGGTCAAGCACAAATTGTACAATATCAGAAGCGCATTTTGTACTGGTGCCAATCACGCGGTTGGTCCCTGTCGAATAAGTTGCGCGATAGGTCTTGACGACCTCTGTGAATGCTTGCAACTCGAGAACGGGGTCCAAGAGGTTGTCGGGCATTCCTACAGCAACCCAAATGGACGTTCCTTTGTACTAGTGGTAACCTCTGGTGACAACAGAATCGGGATTCTAGCTAGACGGATGTCGCCTGGCCGCCAACAGGTACAGTATGCACATCCCGCGTTAGACATTCTCGACAAGGATAGCATTCGTGTGTTGGGTATAGGAACACAGAAATCGTCCCCTCACTATGTGGTACACCCGTGTAAGTTGGTGTAAATTTAGAAAATGGATGAGGGGCAAAGCAGGGTAATCACCATACGAAGCCGAAGCCACGCCAAGAAAAGCCCGGGTCATGTGATGTGTTACGCGTTACGCGTGATCATGCTTCAGTAACCTTCAGTCTCGCTACCGATATAGTACCGAAGGCTTCGAAACTGGCAGTGTCGAGCTTGTAACGCGACGTTCATCATTCTCGCCCACCATGGCGGAAAGTTTACCATCGTCAGTGACTTTGGGGGCTACCCCTCCTCTCGCCGGTCCAACCTCTCCACCGATTTCCTTCTATACTGCCATTGCTCTCCTCTGCCTTCACGACAGGGCTATCAGCAATTACCTATATCTCCGGATTTTTTCGCACGATCTCGTACTCTCTTCTCTCGCCATTTTTAGTTATCATCCCCGTCGGGTACTACCTCCTCTCCCCAATCATCATATCCGCACAACTTCTTTTCGACACCTTCGTCAGCATGCCCTATCGCGCTGCCTATGTATGTCTTGCAAGCCGTTTATCCGATCTACGCCTTCCTCGGAGTAGCATGTCTCTCCGGGATAATCATCGGCCTAGGGGCACGTCAGATTGTGAGTTTGGTTGGGTGGGGATTGCTTGGGGGGAGGCCCCATCGACTCAGCGGAGCGGTTCTCCCCCGCGAACACGACCGCCGAGGAAGTCATCGATTTCCCGGGGGAAGAGGAGGGTCACTGTGAAGACAGAGGACTGAACCCCACCGAATTCGTACGTGACCCCAAGTTTTCTCTGACACATGAAGAACTCATAGTACTTGTCAGTTATAGGAGGAACCCTTACTCTTGAGTACTGGACGTTCCACATCAGCAGTCCGATGTAAATTAGAATCTCATTGTCATCAAGTATCTTTGGCCCCACTTCCAAGTCCTTCCCATGTTCCTGGGCTGTATGTAATTCGCACAACAACCAAATAAACTTTTGTCGTTCCGTTGTGTATTAGGGTTAGGGTTAGGGCATTGTACCGACAAAAATTGAGGCCCGCCCAGCCCGAGGGCCGAAACGGGACAGGAAAATATTGAGACGGTGCATGAGCCGAAGCCCATACAAACCACAAGTTCCCCCTGAGGACAAGGTCGCCGTGCTATGGGAGGCCCTCGCAGCCCATAAACCCAGGTACATGAAGGGACTTATGCCATCAAGGTAAGTATGAAGACTTTCTTTACCCCAACCGCTAGTTTATATATCACGAGAGACGGCGCACGGACCATCACCACGTACATCGCCTCTGTTCACGGGTGCTCTGATGGGCCTTGTTTGCTCGCGGCTTCGCCACAGTATACTAGACATAGCGACACCAGGAACTGCAACTTCCCAATACAATTGGGATCATGACTACCAATGCCTATTGTCAATCAGCCAGAAACTTGGGCCCACCATTGGAGTTGAACGATACCCTGTTCGCCCCTTTTTTTTATTTTTGCAATTTTTGTTCCCCGCTACGTTGTTGTATGCCGCTCGCATCTCAACTTTGTAAATCGCGACACCCGCGTACAACGTGCAGGTGTTAGGGCCAGTCTATGGTGGTTCAAACGTTCAAACTTCAAGCTTCAAGACTGATACCAGTCTCCTTGACTTGTGCATTCGCACTTCCTGCCTTCTGCCCGTCTCTCGCTCTTGAACGGGCTCCCAGCTCTGATGAACATGCACGAGTCTGGAAAGTTTTCTTCGAAGGATCTAATCTTGTGCTCAGAGACTGTCCTAGCCACACACACCCGTTGCTACTAGACCCACGTTTTGTTGATCCTGCGACCTCAGAGAAAACGGAAAGCATTCTCCTTAAGGCTCTTTTTGACAACCTATGAGTATACTTTGCAATGACATTCGACGCATGGTGCCTAAATGGGGAATAAGGCTCACTGCATCCAGGTACAGCTTTCCAGAGCCTCGTTCGGAAGATTCCTTTTGTCTGGAGAATCGAATGTGTCTTTTTCTCGTGCCAGAGGCACCGCGTTACGAACGGAAATACACCACAGAAAAGGCTCAATGGGGAAAACGGGTTAAATGTAGGTGCGGTGCAGGGTCACCATCAAGAACGATAATAACACTGAGGCAGCCAACCTAACATTCGCACGTATACGGGACTGCCTCAAAGACGTGGCAAAATAATAAAACCATAATTTCGTTTGTTCGTCGTGCAGCACGTTTAACATTTATGGGCATCACTGAGGGGAAATGTGGCTAATTCTTTGAAAAATACTTTGAAGGGACCTCCGCCAAGCACGGGGGGCAGCCTAGGTTTCTTCCTCCGGGTGTCGTGGCCACGCTATACCATATGTCAGTTTCGTTCTACGTGTATCCTCCTGACCAGATGACTCGATATCCCGTATTATCGCACCGTAAATTCAGCCAAACACTTTAGGTTCGCACAATTTAGTGACTACGTGCTGTTTATACGAGCTTGAACACCAGTCGCTGATGCCACGTGAGTTCGAAGTCGAAGCCGGGACCACAGAGCCTTCTATATAGGCAAAGTAATGTTGGCGGAACGCTGCGCCATGACGGGAAGCGTCCTGTGTTTTTGAGGGAAGAAGCTATGCAGCGGAGATATATGCGTGTCTATCGTAGTAACATAGATGGTTTGTTGCCTTATACTCGCGACCCCGCGTTCCCCCTGAAAAAGCGATGAGTATAGGTAGGATACAGTCAGCCCGTTGGCAGAGACGCACCTGTTGACCATAGCGAAAGTGTGCACCCTCTCCTTCTCGGCCAATACCGAGCTAGTTCCCTGAAGAATAGCGACGATCTCCTTCGCAAGCCGTTCTTCGAGGGTCTGTCCCGGACGATTCTCGCTCGCTTTGAGGATCCATTTTACGGCGTACCGCGTGCGCTGCTTCTCGCTGAGCGCGATGGGACGGGATACGATCTTCCCACCTTGGGTGTGCGACATGCTGCGGACAGCAGGGGAGGCGAGAAGCACGGCTTGGCGCACAATATCGAGGGGTGGTGCGCGGGTGAGGGAATGCACCCATAGGAGCATACGCGAGACAATGTGGGACGCACGCTTGCGCTTTCCGTGGCGCATTATTGTGTTTGCCATGAATTGGAGAAGGGGGTCCTCGGCTGGAGGGATGTCTAGCATGGGAGGAGGAGCATTGGGTAACGAAACGGATTTAGCAGCAGCCGGAACCGGTGGCGTCTGATGGGAGGTGATGGTTGCTGCATTTGACAAAGGCCTGGTTGTGATAGCAATGGCAGAGAGTGAGCGACGCGCTGTGAAGCGGAGAGTGGACAACATAAGGATGGTGGCGGTGCGTTGGTTGAAGAACAGAACAAGCGGCACTCCGGACCGGGGACAATTGACCAAAGAACAAAGACGATTATTGTCATCTTTGAAAGAAAAAAAGGTTTCGTTGTCAACGCTCAATGTGCTCTTCAATTTAATATCTCACTCCTCAGGTTCGTCCATGTCCACCTCGCAATGTTTCCTTCACCGAATCATCTAATACGCCGCACAGTGCAACGCTTTGCCGCTTCGCGCAGAAAAGTGACGCTCTTGTCCCTTCCAAATGACACACTCGTCGACCTTATTCTCGTTCATCTATGCGTTCGGGACATTCTCCGTCTAAGATCGGTATGGACTCCTTGCTAACACTTCCCCTTGAGACTCATACCGGCTCAAGGTATGCAGGTTATTCTACGAACTAACACACCAGCCGATGGTGTGGAAACGCATCTTGCGCAAGTTTCACCTTCCGTTACCGCCCCTCCCTCCAACCACCCGTTACTCCTTCCCCGCCCTCAGCAGCCTCGAGGCAGAGCGTCTTGTGACTCGTGCCCTCGCCGCTGAAGCCAACTGGCGGAGCACCATACCCAAGGCTTACAAGGCTTGGATATTTTGTGTCTATGCTGACATACTGTCCATGAAAATAGTCCCTGGAGGAAAATATATAGTCGTGTCGGTCCGCGAGGGAACGAGTCGGTATTCGCTGATGCTCCTCATGATGGAACATCGCGTCAAGACTGCATATCCCGTTGCAAAAATTGCCACCTCTTCTAAAGCCTATAAAATTGAGGCAAAATATATGCGGTATCAAACAGAAATGGGCATCATGATTACCTATGTGCGACGCGAGCCCAAACGGGCTTCAGATCGCATGGCGGGGTAAGTACTTTTTTGTTTGTACTGATACAGCTAACCGAACGTTTACGGCTCTAGTATAGACGTTTCTGACTATAGCGAAGACCACGCCATAGATTACCCCGTCCCAGTGCGCTACGAGCTCAACGTTATCCACTGTCCACTTTCTGCTGTCCATATCGCTGAGGACCCACGTTTCCCCCCCGGATCGAGCGCATACACCGCGCGCATCGACGCTCAGTGGTCACCCTTCAACAGCGTCACTACTATGCGCTCCAACACCGCTTTTGACTTTACCGATCTCGACGCCCTCGACAGCGCACCATATATTGTGATCGTTCAAGGGCGAAACATACTCTTTAAGAACTTGATTTCGCGCAACGTCTATCGCATCCGCGTTGGCGCATTGTTTGGATATGAAGAAGAAGCGTCGGAAGTTCTCCCCAACGTGAGGTTCAGCGTTGCTTTTGTCCTCTCCTTCCCTAGTTAGACGCCTGTACGCTCCTGCAGGGGTTGTTTACCTACGACATCCGAGCTATCCGCATCCTTGCCTTCCAGCGGGAACTGCTCGTGGTTCGCACGGACCGCAAGGACGCTTCGATGCCATTGGCTCTTGAACTCTACAAAATTCCCAGAGACATCAGGTCCTCCCAACCCGACACCGCACCGGCTATATGGCCTCGCTCCGTCCACACCATCGCGACAGGCTCACACCTGACGAACGTCACGATCTCCGCCGTGCCCTCGTCAACAGATGGCGAGGACGCGACTGCCGCACTGACGGCACACTCGGAGCCGCCAGCCGTTTCGGTGTTCGTCGTCATGCGGGATCCATGGCACACGGTGCAATTCCGCTTGTGGCCCGAGCGCATCCCCAGGACTGAAGTCGGGCAGTTCCGCCCTGACATCGAGTGGCAGGCAGAGATACAGGCGGCGCAGGCCGCTGCTGCTGCTGCTGGCGGCGGCGGCGGCGGCGGCGCCGTGGATGAGGAGGGTGAAGTCGAAGAGGCCATCGCCGGGGACGAGGACACAGATATCTCTGACTCCGAGGACGGCATGGCGGTCGACGGAGCAACCCCTCCTCCTGCTACCCCCGCACCTGGCGCAGCCGAAGGGACGCCCCAGCCCCAACAGCAGTCGCAGTCTCCGTCGCCACCACCACCAACCCCATCCCCCATCCCCCTAGAGGACACGACCTTCCGCTTCCAGCTGTACGGGCCGTTCTTCAAAATCGTCTCGTACAAGTACAGCGCGAACGCGGCGCTAGGCAACCTGCGCATCCTCGCGGGCACGACGCGGCCTTTGCTGGTGGGGACGCAGGCGGATGACCGGCGCGCGGCGCCTGCGCTGCACGATCTGTGGGCATACGCGGACCTGGTCCCGCCGCCGTTGCCTCACGCGCGCTGGCCGGAGGACGGGGTTCGCCGCGCGGCGGGCGAGGCGGAGCGCGGGTGGGTCGACGCGGCGCTGCGGAGGCGCGAGAGCCCCGCGGCAGTTGCACAGCTCGCTCTGCCCCCGCGTGAGGTACGCGAGCGGTTCTCGCGTGGCCTTAGCGCGATCGAGTGGGACGATTGGAGCATGAGCATGTGTGGAGTATGCGCGGAGGAGCCCCGCATGATTTATTTGTACCAGTTTGCGCCGACGCCTACGGAGAGTGAGTCGATTTCCCTTTCTGCATTTCATTGGGCCTGTGGACTAAAACATCTTGCACATTAGAGCAAGATGGACACCGCTTTCCAATTCCGGTGCCGGACGTGGATGAAAGATTCCGCACCGTTTCTGAAGACGATCCGTTTGAAATGTCTAGTCTGGAAACGGCAAGTCTAAACTAATGAGAGGATCTTGGGATGGAGCCCAAAACAAAATGTGTACCAATATGATTATACCGCTGCTAGATCTGGACCTTGTACACGACACCCGCTTAATGCTCGAAGAGAAGGGAACTCAAATGATGGTTTGCGTGCAAGCAACAAGTAAAGTAATACAATATCATCGTGTGTTGATACCTGTAGGATCACCGGGGCCGATGTTGCCGTCTATGTAATAACTAAAGAATAGAACCTTGAACAAGAGTGCCACGACCCCGTGAAGTACCGCAACTACTATGATCAAAAGCCGGACCGATTTTTGATCCGCCTGCATTAAGGACGGATGAGCGAATGATACAGAGAATCAAACTGAGTTGACACACAGATACTAAAACCGGGTAGACGTTTGCGACGAGGAAATAACCCGATAAACCGAATGCGATACCGGACAAAATCCAGCGAAGAAGAGCGATTGGTACGATGCAGAGGATCTGAACAGACGGTCAAGAGTACACCAAGAGCCGCAAGAAAGAGCACGCACCGACACCGGTATCCAGACGAACATGGCGTAGCCCCAGACCGTCACGGCCTCGACCATCGTCCAGCCCTCACTAATGCCCGCGTAGCGCAGGGCGCCCCAGAGCAGCACGGGTACGCCGATGCCGTACGCATACACGAGCCCGACGGCGGTGCTGAGCAGCGCAAAGTCGTACTCGACCGGGTCGGACGACAGGTAGGAGACGATGGAGTGGGCGAGCGAGGACGTGATGAAGAGCGTGAAGATGAGCGTGGTGAGCGTCCAGAACGGCCCGTAGAGATCGGGCGCGGGCGTGAGGTGGGCAGAGGTGTACGTGGGGGATAAGGGGTTGAGCGTGTTAACGCAGCGGAGGAGGACCTAAATAAAGGAAAAGTTGAAAACTCAATTCTTAGGTTTTCCCTTTGTACTGGTAGAGTGTGCGGACGCACGGTTTTGGTGTCGACGTCGAAATGATGTTGATAGTAGTCGACGTTCCAGAAAGACGCCTTGCTGGCGTCAGAGATGTAGCCTGCAGTCGGATGTGGTTACATGCTGACTCGTGAAAAGAGTATCGCACCTCTACCTTGACCCTCCCTAGGAGAAGGGTCGCCGATTTTCCCGGCAGGGGGCTGGGTGAATGCTGAAGAGTACAGCGTCAACGATACGTAACTTCGATCGGTTGGGCCAAATAGCAACCTTTATTATCGCCCTCCTCCAAGAGCTATGGCGTCATTAGTTGCTGGGTACGGGTTGAGTACGAAATGGGCGAGTGAACAGACCTCGTCCGATTCTACGGCGACGTACGCCATGACAGTGATCGTTGGTGTCAGTAAGTGAGAGTAGTGGTGACCGTGGGAATATAACGAGTCGTCTTGTCAACCTCCACCCACAATCTCTAGCGTCGAAATCAACGACTGACCTCAACAGTTTTTTTCAGCATGAACTCCACACCTCCAAACTTCGGCGATGGAATGATCATAGTACCAGGGTCTTTGATTTACTACAGATCAAGTACATTGTACACTTTAGAGGCAGCTTTCCTCCCATTCGGTATTAGGCGACCGGACACCGCTTCGAGCTTCAACGCCGATCGGGTATACTTTTCCTTTGCGTCTTACCATTGTCCCCCGCTTTGAGAAGTTCGAGGACCTCAAACGCTCGATAAATTGCCTGCGTCCTCACACGCATGTTTATTTCTGATGCAGGCCACTCGATTCCCCCCTTGGAAACGTATCGGTCCCTACTGAACCACGCCCCAAGATATTCTGAAGAAACTGGCAGGAAGTCAATATCGAGCACTCGGGCTCAGTTTATCCAACCTCTTTAGCGCATCGAATGTACTGAAGGCGTTGGTTAAACTGACACGAGAGCTTGAATGGCACTTGTAGAGGTCATACAGCGTCGGCGGTGGAGAAAAAGACGACAAAGTTGATGGGGAGCAAGGCATGTCCAGTTGGCCACTAAAACCATTTGATGGCAAGGAGGTAAGAGCGACAGCAATCGAAGCAAATCAGCCGTCCAGAAAACTGCAAATATCGTAGAGGTAGATGACATAAAATGACCCAATCTCGTCATTCATTATAGGCCCACACGGGGCCAGCTACAACAGCACCTTCCAACTTGGCTCTCTTCCTGCGATCCATCGACGAATCACAACATCTCACGACAAGCCCAGCTCAAGGGAACGGTGTGTGGTTCTTCCGTGTGCCTTCATTGATAGAAACCCTCTGGGTCCCCAGTGTGGACCTACGGAAAATCCCTCTCCTTCTGACAGTCTCTAACTCCTGTAGCTATGACACTCGATTAGAAGCATTTTCCCTACGATTTCTACTCTGGAATGCAAACGCGCTACATCCATTCCAGTACGCAGGTATAACATCAAAAAGCGACCTCGCACCCTCGGCCGCTCAGTCTCCCTTTCCCGCCTTTTCCTCTATCATTTTTCTTGTCTCACGTTGACGTGTCCCGCATCCGAGATATGTTCAGAAAAGTGGACTGGGTGGTGAAGCGACATGACACTTTTTTGAATATTACCAAGGCCTTCCTTGTTACATTCAGTCTGTTGTCCCTCGACGGCTTTCCAGTCGAGACATTGTCTGCCAATTTCTTGATAATCAAAACGTCGTGGTAGCACACGGGGCCATCATGATATTGACGATCATGACATATGGGTGCTGATGACCAAAGTTATTGCGACTTGCTAATGCCTAATGTACCCGGCTTTCTATTCGTTCTAGTCCTATTGGGAGCGCGCGCTAATATGCGACGCCAAAGTAAGTATGTAGGTAAACGTAAGAGATCTCACATGCGGGCAGGACGAAGTGTATGTAAGTTGTGCCCCCTTCCAGAGGAGACAAGGTAGTTTCGGTAATAAGGTAACGTAAGGGTCCATTCGGAGAGAGAAACACGATTTAGTCACGAAACACAAAGGGGGTAGCACTTACGGGGCTGTGGTGATCACAGGGCATGTTCCCGTCTTGCAGTCGAGAGCTCCTTCATCCTGGTTGACGAGGGCGCCGGCTGTGGGTGCCGGTTTGCTCCGAGAGTGGGCGCTGTGCCGCAGCGGACTTCTGGAGGAAGCAGCTTTCAAGCCCTCAAGCTTCAAGCTTCAAGTTTCAAGGGCCACAGTTGGCACAAATTCCTATCGTATAAATGTCCTCCATCACGCATAGGTTCGGGAAATATAGGTTTCAGGATTATGGTAAGTCATCCAATATCTAATCATCATGTCCGGAATATGCGAGTTGCCCATGTGACGGGAAGGATGAGGACACGGCATTACTCAACTGCTAATGTGACGATTGCCGCAGCCCAAGGGAAACGGTATGAGATGCATCAAGGGTAGCACGACGAACACCATAACGATCGAAACGGTGATTCTAATGGAGTTCGGCTCTTCTAACCACAGGTATAAGAGCACCTGTGTCATTAAGGAAACGGTGGCCGCAATGATGGAGAACACCCCTGCGATCTGTGGTGAGGAGGGGGGGACACGGCTGAATTTCAAATACGGGATGCTCACAATGCCGCATGACCCAGACCCAAGTGCGCCTTACCCTGTAGCTTTGTGACAGGTCCCTTTCCTGGGAAACCTGCACAGGAAGCTCCCCGAACCCGTACGTTAAGATGAGTCCGCTGACTACTGCACCGAAGGAGAAGAACAACGCAAGATAGGTGAATATCAGGAGTGCATGCTTCGCACTATTTCCGACACTTTTGTCGAAGTTTGCGTTGTTCTTGACGAAGGAGAGAAGATGGATCTCGATGACTGCAAATCGCCCTGCCTGATACACCATCGAAACTCGTGAGATGGCACGACGGGAATAGAATCCACGGACCAAAACCACTGAGCTCCGGCACATTGCCAGCCACCTGTCGTCGAATGATTTGACAGTGGATGGGAATTCATCTACAGAAATAAACGTGGTTAAGAGGCATGGCAAGATTGTGCAGGGTTCAACGCTTACATGCAAAGTCAGACCCACGAGACGCCATGAATAGGCAAGAACGATATATCAACTTGGGCCCGCTGACTCTAGGGTCCGTTGGCGTCAGCACTCCCGTCCATTCAGAGTCATCATACTTATATGATCCGTGGACCCAAGAATAATCACCCAAGGATACAGCGTGGAAAGCCCCATCATTGCACGGCTGGCACCCCGAATCCGCTCAAGAATCCGCAATTTTTCTAGAGCGCCAAGTAAGGCTCACTCACTGAACCTTGATGCCTAAAAAGGATATGATGTGGACCGGTACTGCGTGTCATGTCATCTGAGATTTTATTTGAGTTGAGTTGGAAGGGGTATATGTTGCCGCGCGGATGCATGTCATGGATGCATCCATGTATGTCGTGTGGGTGCGCATCTCAACGCAAAGCCCACATCACCTCAACACAAAGCCTGTTATGGTGTACTAGTATTCAAGTGGCCAGTGATAGTACACCGCCACAAAAACCTGTTATGATGTGCCCTTGCTACTGGCAGTGGGTGCATCGCCTCAACGCAAAACCCATTATGTACCAAGTGCACAACAACAACACAAAACCCGTTATGGTGTAGTATTACCAGTGGGCGCACCGCCTCAACACAAAATCACGTTATGTCGCTATGATGCGACTATTATTAGCAGGTGCACCACCTATTACCAGGGACCAGGTGAACGCAGCTCCACTCATTGCAAAGTCCGTTAAGTAGTGGGTGCACCACCTCAACAACACAAAACCCGTTATGGTGGACGATTATCGATTACCAGCGGGTGCTGGCACCGCCTCAACGCAAAACCTGTTATGGTCAATATGGTGTACTATTACCAGTGGGCTACAATTGTCATCACTGAAGCTACCTACTTTTCCACAGAGAATGCGATCATGTTTATTATGAGCTGTCACCAGTCACCCCCTATTGGCGTTTAAATTTGAACTCCTCGACTTGAGTGGTGGTTATTTTTATAGCAGTCAAAAAACTATTTTACAATACTGTCTTTCCTTAGTAATCGGCGATGATAGCTAGCAAATGGCCATAGATTTGGATCTCTGTAGAGACGGTGCACTGCACCACCACTAGCAGCAATGGTACCATAACGGGATTTGTGTTGAGGTGATATGGGTTTGCATTGAAGTGCGCACCCACATGCTGTGCACGATATATACCCCCTCCAACTCAAATGAAATCTCAGATGACATGACATGCAGTACCGGTCCACATCATATCCTTTTTAGGCAAATCAAGGTTCAGTGTGTGAGCCTTGGCGCTCTAGAGAAACGGTGGATTCGGAGTGCCGGTCGTGCAATGATGGGGATTCGACGAGTATCACCATCTCATGCGTTCCGATGAGGAGATCACTTTTGGTCAACTGCTTCAAGTTCGCATAGAGATATAGAGCCACATGTGAAGACGGTTGTACGAGACTGGTAGGAACTTTCAGCCGAAAAATATTAGAAAGTCCAACAAGGCATCAAGCCTCTGGTTTCATGCTACTGTCTGCCCGTCAATCGGATCGCCTTTCGTCCTCTTCTTAGTTTGCTTCTTAGTCTTCTTCGTTGTCGTCTCATAGGTTATAGTGACGAAGTACTCCCTCTTCCGCAGAAGGACGTTTTGAATTGGTAAACGTTGCGTGCTCGGAGAACTAATAAAGAGATTAGAGATTCACCAACGCCTGAACGCCTGAACGATACGCACCAGTCACCTCAACACTTAGTGGCTGAGATCGGCTTTCCTCGCGATTTGAGTGCTGTCCATAGACAGTTTTTGACCGAACATTGCTTCGCAACAGAAAGAATTTATTTATCTTATTCCAGAGGGTCGAGGTGCTGTGGAACCCGTCGAGCTGGGATTGAGGGTCATTATCGGAAAAATTACGGATCAAAGGCGATTTACTCACGAATTCGAGGTGGTTTGCCTGTGGTCCATATTGGAAGAGCACGCAGAATAGATGAATATCGATGAATGTTCGAGCGCTTATGGTGGACAGCCACACTGCATCCATTGTCAGGGTGTTGACCCTGCGCCATTCCCATCGTCTTTGCCTACCCCGCTGCTGCATGTATCCGTGCCCATCATCTCCACCCGAGGTCTCCACCCTTCCTCGGCCGACCTGTCACTTTGTCTCTTCCTGAACAACCATGTTTCGATGTCAAAGTATGGCGTCGATTAGAAGAAACTACTAGCAAGGCAGTTAGATCCCAATAACCTTCCCCCTTTTTCATACCTACTGGTCTCACATGCGCAGCACAATTCCATCCGACGATAGCGACAGGCTTTATTTTATGGACCTTCACATTTGTTCGCATACCCCGACACTCTCCGCGCTCGTCGAATCCCGCAAACCTAGCTCACAGCCCGAAACGTTGTACAAGCCTTCGTTGCTTCTTGTAGCACAACCCAGAACCCTGCCCGGGGCACATGGCGAGAGAGATCGACGTCGTACAAGCTGTTGGATCGCCGGTGCCAACTCTCATATCGGAAACAGCGACAACCCACTAGCGTGGTAGCGGGCCTCAGGGGATCACCGGATTCGTTCATTTTGTTTGTCAGCGGCCTACTGGAGACAGGGAAACTATTCGACGCTTCGAACTTCACGGAGATAATCCTACCCTCTTGCTGATCGTCCGATCCCAACTCCCTGCTGCGGAGTTTGCCTTCCTTTCTATTTGTCACACTGCTGAGCTTACAGAAGCTAGGATTGCAGAACAAAGGACTGCACATCGCAGTTGCGATGCAATTCTTGCGGCTTCCGGAGCGTCATCGGGACGATGTGGGTCATGGCCGATACGGATGGGGCAGACCTATCAAAGCATATATTTTCTCAGAGAGCTCATGCTAGAGAGGGGTGCCACATTACGAGAGATCTGCGAGTGCGCTTCATTTTGCGGTGAATGAGCTGCGGAGGAAGGGAGGGGTCACGCTAGAGAGATGGGTCAACTTTGTTCATTACGGCGCATGATCATATGATGCGAGTGAGTTATCCATTCTGTGTGAGTACTTCCTCTGTATTCGTGGCTTGCATGCGAAGGGCGCGCATAGTAGAGCTACTCGGGTTATATGAGGCGTCGTGTAGCGGTCACACTCAAGCTACTTGTGTGCGGGGGATAATCTGATTAATATGTCATTCCAAGGAGTCCAAGGGGAGATGTAGGCTATCGAGCACTTAGGCCAGCATTTTGTCTCGTTTCATTGCAACACGTGCCGCTTATTACAATACAGCTCGAAAAACTTCGCTTCCCCCCCTTAGATCCTACAGTCTGCGGGTGTGACTACAGGTTCGTAATCTGCACCTTATCGCGCTGCTTTTCACATTTGCGCTCGTCTCAAATGTTCGTACCGCATTCTTCGATCGGAAACCGGTGCATCACGAACTTCCTGATGTCGCCCAGTAGCCCAGCCTCCGCGAGCCGTATCGCCTTGGACCACGTATTAGCATACTAGTACTGGAACCTGAGGTCCACCTCCCACATCGACAGCCACATGAACGGGAATTGCATCCCGTTCTTCCCGACGCCGACGACGAACACAGTCCCGCCGAACCGGACAGCCTGGATCTCGGCGCTAATCGACGCCTCGGCGCCTGTTCACTCGAGCGCGACATCTGGTTCCGTGCCGCCCATGGCCTCGACGACCCGCGCTGCCAGTGCTTCGGGCGCGTCGTCGGGTACGGCACGCGCACACGGCCCGGTGCAAGCGACTCGGCAAACGCGAGGCGGCCCGCATCGAAGTTTGTCGTGACGAGCGGGTGGGCCCCCGCTGCGCGGGCACAGAGTATAGCGTCGCGAACCCGATCGGCCCCACACCACAGCTGCGTCGCCCAACTGCAGGTCTGCGCGCTTGACGGCGACGAGGGCAACCGATAGCGGCTCGAGGAGGGCGCCGTCCTCGAAAGAGAGGGACGGCGGGAGCTAGTGGCACCATACCACCGGGTGGGTGATGTAGCGGCGCAGCAGCCCGGGAAGGGGCGGGGCGGAGCAGAAGAGCCGTTGTGGCGGCTTACAAGGCACGGGGCGCAGGTATGGCACAGAATCCCAGGCTCGATGGCAACTCGGTCGCCTGGTCTAAGATGGGTTACGGAAAGATACCTCTTCAGCGGACTTGTGGCTGAGGACGTGTTTGTCCTCGACAACCATCGGTCCGATGCGCCCAGCATGCCAAAAATGTACATCAGAACTAGGCGAGATGAGTTGCTCAGGGCGCACAGGTCCCGGGTCGTCATGAATTAGCACGTACCCGCAATCCCCTGTGCTACAAATCTCTACAACCACCTCTCCCTTCTCCAGGGCTGCACCAGATTGGATATCTGCAACCGGTGGTTGCGCTTCATCGAGCCGCGGGATGGAGTGCAACGACTGGCGTTCGAACTGAGGGCGATGGATAGCAGTCCTGGAAGCCTAGTGCTGGAGGTGTCATAGATCGAACCTGACTCATGTTGGGATCGAGGGAGAAGGCATAGGCGACGCATAGATATCCATTCAGCGATAAAGAAGTGGTTTATGCAAACGAAGAAGCTTGATCAAAATGACACGGAGAAGGGAGAAAGGAGTGAGTATGAGTGGTAAGGGCGAACGAGATGAAATGAGAATGGAACGGGGACGGGAACGGAACGCGAAGGCGGAGTGCCATTACAAGTAGTAAATCGGGAAGACAGAGGGACTCGCGAGTGAGGCCTAGTGAGGGGGAAGGCCAAAGTGATTATATCATCCGGGGAAAAGGGCAGGAGGCGAAAACGAACACACTAGGAAAAGAAAAGAAAAAGACTCGAGAATAAATCGTGGCTCCGCTCCAGTCGAAGTGCGGCGAGGTGATAGAGTCGTGATAGAGATCACCAAGTGGAGTGTGGCGTGTGGTCAAAAAGATAGATGATGAAAATACCCGAAGAAAGGCAGACATGAATGGGGATATATGCAGGATGGGGGTAAACGAGAGGTTGGAAAAGTTGGGAATGGACGTACTAGTTACTAGCGTGAGCATCGTATCCGTGACACGTTCGGGACGTAGGCCAAATGGACGACAAGAAACGAGAGTGGGCCACAAAACTGTCAAGGCTGTAGCGCTGTTGGGTGATCAAGCCATCAAGCTCGCGATGTGATGCCGGAGATCGCCGCTTGCAAAGTCCGAGTCGGCGCGGGGTTGCGCCTCAAATTACGCCTCAAAGGTTGATCAATTACTTCCGAGTTTTTCACAAAACCTTACTACAATACTGTCGTAGAAAGTCAAGTTAAAAATTCCATTACGAGAGAAAGGGACTTGGGTTGGAGGACTCCACCGTTGCGTGATTCTTGCCCCGAGTGTGTTTGCGTGTTAGTTGCGGAGTTGTAAATCAAATGTATGTGGGATACTAGTAACCAAGTGCGTCCTTGAGTGCGCCCTCAGGCTTCTTCTGATCTTGATACCATCATATGGCGAAGGTGTAGCAAAATCTCAGGCCCGGAACCTATTGACGAAGAGCTACAAGGTGCTGAAATATGACGATTAAATAGAAGGAGAGCTGCGCTCCGAGCCTGTACACTTTGGCACTTTGCTGTGCACCCACATATCTGTTGTTATATAGGTTCGTTATATATATATTGAAACCACTTGTCTACGATCATCACTTTTATCCATCCCATCTGAACCCTCATATTGTCGCACCAGTCCTGTTTCCCCCTTAACATGACCGACTGGAAAAGTCCCGCAGTTGTCATTGCAGAATATTGTGCGTTACTTGTGCTTCCGACATTTCTAACCATTTAAATTTGCCTTATAGTCGCGCTCCTCAAGCTTTACCACGCCATATGGGGAGTTCTTATGTGAGCACTGTTTTTCTCAGCCTGGTCCAATGAATATTACTAATTTCTTCTCATACAAGCTGGGAGTTCGTCGTGAACATCGGGTTTGAATATTCTGTCTTCACTGGGAAACGAAAATTTCGCGCGTCGTTTTTGGTACGTTGCGTAGAGCCCAGACAGGAATGCGAGATAATTAACCCAAACCGGTGCATACAGCTTTACTTGGCGACTCGGTGGTGCCCTCTGCTCTGTGTAATTACTATACTCGTGGGATTCGACCCAGTACACAGGGTCAACTGCCAGGTACTTGGCTTCTCTTCTCGCCCTGTTTCAGATGACGAGACTGAAATTCTACCCAGGCCTTCGTCATCTTTGTCTTCGTAAGATCATAGGTCATTTCCTCGACTACATGCTAATTTTGGGGGCCACTGGCATGTACTAGGTATTTTCACATCTCTCGCTAGCTTGTGCCGAGGCCCTAATCGTGCTGCGCATGTGAGTAAAGATCTTGGTCGAGACTCGGTTTTCTAACTTCTCTCTGCATCTCGCTGATACAACACCCTCAGTGCAGCGATATGGGGGCTAAACAAGATCGCCATATCAATCGCTGCCGCTGCGTGGCTCGCCGATGCTGGTTCTCTGATTCATGGTATATTCATTTCTTCATTTGGCTTTTTGGATATTTTAAATACGTGATCCGGGATCGCGGAATCAGGTGTAGTCGTTCTTCACGGAACTTGGAACGAATTTGCAGGCATTTCAAGTTGCCAAATCACGAATACCCCTGACACCAGAACCAACATTATAGTCTCTTTCGTCACTGACTTGGTGCTTCTTGCACTCATGCTCATCGGGCTCTTGCGCTGGGAGAATGCCCGTCGGAAAGGTGGCATCTGGTGGCTCCTGTTCACCCAGGTTAGTATTTTCTCGTCTCGGATACCATAACATACACTGCGATGTTCAGGCTGACCATGACAACAGGGCTTGGCGTGGATGATAATTGTCACTGTAGCCGAAGCACCTATTACAGTACGTTTTCCCTAAAAGTAAATATGATCCCAGTGACTGATACGAGCTCCTCAGGTTTTCATTCTGTTGAACCTGAATGGTGTGCAGTGCTTTCCTTCATACGACGAGATTGAGTATTCACTGAAAGCTATTTGACAGATCCCATGAACCTCGTACGTTGTAAAGAAAATATTCCGGACAAGGAACTGACCGACCCGATATCATAGATGTTCCAACTCCCTGCACGTTGGTATCTCGTCGCGAGAGAACTATGCAAGTTCGCTGATTGTTTTTTTTTTTTCCTTTATTTAGTTATTACTATGACAATCGGTGCTTCACGTGTATACCGTGGACTGTCGGACTATGTCGACAAAGACGGCGACGTACATATGAGTAGTGGGCTGGCAGTGAGACAGCAGCCGATTGGCAGCTTCGTAGCGCGCCCAGGGCGAGGCTCCCTCGTACTGGGGACAAGCGGTACGCTGGATGGCCATATGTTTGAAATGGATTTTCTGGCACCACCAAAGTTCCAGGAGAAAGTGACGAAGGGTAGGGAAAATCGAGTTGTGTAGGTGAGATTAGGGTGATTTATCGTTGTACACAATACCTTGAAAATGGAATATATTCCCTTTCTATTTACCTTTGTAGGCCCGGGATTCGGAAAATCTCTCGACCACAGCGGGGATAGGTGCGGATGCCAGATCTCGAATATATTAATTTCAGATCTTTGAAAAGTGTAAGTGTGAGGACGAGTACAAAGGTATAGTAGAGTTTTCCCCAATCGTCGCAGGGGGGGCAAGAGCGTTCCCTTCCTTATGCAATGCAGCCTTTGCGTCACCCCCTCTCTCAGCAGCAGCGCCAAGACCAGGGGACAACAACGGCCCTGGGCGAGATGGGCCAAGGGCAGTGGGAGCTCCTAGAGACTCTGGCGAAGATGTGTGGTTAGACCCAGTCACGGGGGAGTCCGAAGATAATGACAGACCTGTAAGGGACATGTTATCGGGTGCCAGAGTGGGAGAAGGTGATGATAGAATGTCTGGGTTATCCGAAGGTGCGCAGAGATGCGCGGAGTGCGGAATGGCGACGACATCTGGTGGGGCGGTTGAGGTCTTTGATCTAGGAGGGAGGTTGGCAGATGCCGAAGGATCTGGGGTAGAGAGGCGAATCGTATTTGCGGTGCAAATGACTTCATGTATCACACGAGTAGCGACTGGATTGGGTGAAGTGGCAGGAATGCAGCAACCCTCGATGGATGTCTGATCAATGGGTTGTGAGGAAACTGCGACGGTTACATTATTGTCGAGCGGCGGCACATCTCGGGGACTTTCACCGTCAAGAAGCGGGGCACGTGCGGAAAATTCGGAGGAACTACTGGGAAGGAACGAAGAGACAATTGTAGTGTCATCGTGGCCGTGCGGGACTGCGCGTGCAAAGGTTGTGGAGGAAGTGTCGTCGTGGATGTGAGGTACCGAATCCTGATGGTGGCCAGGGACGTCGCACAAAGGATACAAGGATGGCTCTAATAGAGTGATAACCTGATTACAAGCGGAGGTGAAGAGTGTTGTTGGGGCAGAAACGGCATCTTGATGCAGAGCTACGTAAACACCGCGAATCCGTCCCAAGGTACGGAACACCATCCACTGGTCATCGTCGTTCTGCACTTTGAGAAGGATATGATTCCAGAGAGCACAGAACTCGCGCTGCAATTTGGGTGACGTGTCTTGTACATTGAATCTGGAAGCTGCTTCCAGGATTTCCGAGAACATGTCCTTCGGCCACCAGGGTTTCCTGTGATGGCTATATTGCAGGCGAGTGATGTGGGTCAACATGACGAGCGACAGGCTGTTGCTATCTGCGGCGTAGTTTCGGAGGACAGATCCTTGGATGCCCAGTTCATCAGAGGCGAGAGTAAACCAAGAGTCATTGCGCTGTCGTGCCGTTGCGACAATACCAGTGAGTATGGCTTGTACAACCAATGCTGTGCCGTCGTTTCCACTTGGGGGCGGCCGATGGGGACTATCGGCCCAGCCTCTCACGATACGGCCAAATTCGGCAGTGCGTAGTCCCTCGTGTTGCCCCCCAGACATGACTTTCTTGAAGATCCAGGGATATGCATCTGGGATTTCTGCCGGGTCGATAGCCTTTGCGCATATCATGGCTCTCCGGTCTTTGACAGGCTGAGGAAGCAAATCAGATGAGAATGTACGGTTCAATAACCCAACCAATGCTTGAAAAATCTTCCGCTTTTGCTCAGAAGTGGGGCCGGGCAGCGGATCGTCGACAACTTTTGAGTTACGGAAGCCGGGTAAGCCGGAAAAAAAGCGCTCCAGTTCGTGGTCCTCGTCCAAACTGTCGAACGTCCACAGAAAGGCGCGAGTGTCAATCTCCGATGGTGAATTCAAGGCAGTTTCCTCGGCTGTCCTCTGCATACCCTGCGAGAGCAATTCGTAGTAAGGGCCCCGAAAACTCTTTATGTCTGGATGACGATGGCGAACGGATAAAAAGAACCACCAACGAGCCTGAGAGAGGACATATAGTATCCCAATAACAACGAACCATACCGATGACGAAAGTGATGTATAGTACGGACTGTCGTCACGAAAGATTGGCATGAATGTGAAGCATCCGTAGAGAGCCGTGCAAATGCCGACCCACGACAACACCAACTTGAAAATTGTGATATGAACGTTGCATAAAAACACGACCAGGCCGGCGAAGAACAGGAACAAGGAAATATGGAGAAGCGTGGGCAATATTTCGACCGTCCGCGGAAGGAGGAATTTCTCAACCCCTTCGGCAAAGAATGCGCGAATTCGTGCTCGCTTGTGCGGACTGTAACGCGACTGAGTGACCTTGAGATATCTCCGTGCCCATTGCTGCAGCAAAGTCGCAAGCAATGCACATGTGAGACTGATTACCAAGCTCAAGAACCAGAGTGCGTTTACCCAAACCGCGTAGTTTGGCGGAGAAAAGGGGGGTGGAGAAGTAGGCACGGGGAGACAGCCCGAAATATTGGGTCGATTCAGGTCAGCGACAGTCTGATATATATTTGCGAGATAGAAATTGGAGGTATCTTGTGGGTTCGGTCGAATGTCCTGAATCGACACTGAGATCAAGGATGCAACAGTAGCCGAGAATAAACCAGTCTATAGTGTCTATTGAGTTGGTGCGAAGTATCAGATTAAAAGATAGACCTACGAATATAAGGATCCCGTCGGCATCTGCTTTCCAGTTCTCAGCTACCTTCTTGTCTTCTTCTGTCGCCATTTCCAAATACAACGAGAAAATAGGCCCGGAACCATCGACAAAATCAGATACACCGTGCGAAGCATGATTCTGCGCTGACTGGGGTGGGTAGAAATAGTCACCTAGTTGGGCGGCAGGGGTACTAGGTGAGGAACGCGAGCATAGAGCTACGCGAGAACAAGGTACCTGTACCAAATCCTATGTTGAGTATGTCGGTAGCCTCATGAGGAGCTCGGGACATTGAAGGCCTGAAACTTATGGCGTGCTAGTGGTCCAGTGGTACAGTGCCGAACACAAAGGGGCCGCCAGATGTCATTGAGTGCTTTCGTGTTTATATACACAATCGGTGTGATGTGTAGCCCATCCACCCATCCCACATGTCATCCTCGGGGGCGGTACACTGTGGTTCTCCTTCTTTATTGCCACACCGATTGCCGAAATGGTGATCGGGTCCACCTCTGAGTTCGCCGGTCCGTGTTGCTCTTACTTGCCCAAGACATTATTTACCACACTCTGTCAGAATAGTGGCCAGACGAACCTAACTAGAGATTCCGACTGTTCTTCCTTTACACTGAAGAGGGTGAGGTAAGGGTGAGAAGAAGAGGGTGCAATTGAACTCTCACGCACAAATTATGGACAGGTCATGATACCTCCTTGGATACCTCTCAGATGGGAATTGACCAATTCATCTGGGACCCCCTCCAACCTAACGACGAAACGGTCACCATGGTGGTTGTAACTCGATAATTGGCCTGCATGAGCTTCGGGGAGTTTCCGAGGGTCAGTACCAGTATCGGGAGAACGACTGCAACGGGGAAATTAACCTACTGTACTCCAGTAGACAGCGTGGGACAGCGGGAGCACACGAACACGCGGAGCACGGCCGGGAACTAAATATGACCACGGCCAATGCTTCCGAGTCATGCGCTGCTGTGGTGCGCTGGTGGTGACGATGCGTCCTTGCACATGATTACTTTGTCAACGAAATCATTTCGGGCCGTCTTGCCAATTGCCAACACGGTATGATAGAAGGAGTGCATCAGATTCTGGTTGTTTCTGCGACTCTGGACTACGTACGTTATGCATGCATGTGACTCGGCCAACTTGCCCCCTTCCAACGTCGACATACCGTGGACGATCTATTATTCCGCGGATGTGCACTTTCATCTCGTGGAACACGCCTACTGGGATTTTCATTGACAATTGGCTCGTCGTGTTCCTGCCATCATCTTCGTCTAGACTCGCGGCCAGGTGATCCTCTCGTCGACATTTCGTTTGACTGCCCGCCTCATCCCCTTATCTGCCGGCCTTATGCAGAACAGGTCTTCGGGCTGCACAAGGCGCTCACCCGCTTCGAATCCGAAGTCGCCCTCGCCATTGCCCTGGGAAGCGAGCCCCCACACCACGATGACCCTCCAGAGGGGCCAGACTCGTGTCTTTCCCAACGCACCCGTCACCTCAAATGCGACGACGACCGCCCAGGCACGGCCGACGGGGAGGGCGACGAAGTCCCCATCCCGGGTCTCCCACGCGTCATCGACGCGCTCAGCGCTATCATGTGGTTTTCTATGGATCGTCGCTGGCGGGACGACGGCGGCCGCGCATGCAAGGGCCAAGCGGCGCCCTTCGACTGACCCACATGCAGAGGGAGATATCCGCGCTCGAGCGGTGGCTAATCGAGTCCGAGGAACTGCACGAGGCCCAAGCGGGCCGAGCAGATCAGCCCGAGCCCGACAGGCATCGACGACGACGACGACGCGCCCCAGGTTCCCGCTGTGCACAC
The DNA here is from genome assembly GCA_021527035.1 of Lactarius vividus. NCBI lineage: Eukaryota > Fungi > Basidiomycota > Agaricomycetes > Russulales > Russulaceae > Lactarius > Lactarius vividus. Next base: position 64,294 of record JAKELG010000125.1, read on the forward strand.
CGCGAGTGAGGATCCGTGATTGGGTCGCAACGATGGCAGCACGACACGACGCAGCGTGATTGGCGCGACGCCCGGATTCGACAACGATGACTTTTCCGCGTTCGTCTCCGCGCCAGCAGTTTCCGTCAGTCCTGTCGCTGCAACTGTGGGGGTATGCGTACGCGACCGCGACCGCGTCTGCGTCAGAGTTCACCCTCGCCGCCACCCGCGCACATGGGCTCCTGCCCTCACACACCCGCGGCTCCTGTCGTTCTCTTCGCCCCAGGGCATCTGGCGTCTGGGTTCCCCTCGGACGTCGACGACCTCGCGGGTTACGAGGTACTGGACGATCGCAGTTCTTTCTTCTCGCCTGAACGCGAGTTTGAGGATACCGATGCGGACCCGTGCACGCCCGTTGGTCAGGATGAGTGGGTCAGTCTGACTGGCGCACATGCCCCGTTTGACCTGGCAGATATCCTGGCCTCGCTTATGCGGAAGGACATTGCCGGGACAGAAAATGAAGCACAGCAGAGGGCGGCGACCGCGCGCTTTGCGTCTGAGTTTGTCTTCCAGAGAATGGGTGTGGACGGGGGACGAGAGAGAGGGAACAAAGAGTTAAAACATACTAACCCATCCTCCATCACATTACACCGTATTATAGGATTATTGATCTCTGAGCGTGCATGAAGAATACAACGGTAGAAAATACATCTCGATTGAACTCCGTCATACATACACGATCGCTTTACTTCACATAGTAACTTTGGCAGATAAGGCGTACCCTCGGATTCATCGGTGTCATACTCTGAATCCCGAGCAGATTCGGCCAGTTTCGTCTCTTATATCTTCCTCGGAAGAGTTCAGGATGCCCCCATGTCCAATGCATTGACGCGACGTTCTCTGCGACACTGACCGGCAAGTTCCTGATGACCTTGTTCACGGTCGCGAGATCTTGAGGGCCTCTTGTGGAAGCCCGGAGAAAATGTCCCAACGTATCTGCGTAGCCTCTTCGATGTCCATTCTCTCGATTCCTGGTCCCTCAAGTACCGGGTGCTCTGGTGGAGGGCCGTCTAGCACGTTGAACGAAACATCGGTGTCTAGGTTCTTAGCTACGATCTAGAATTGCTCTTTGCCTCCAGCCTCCGCTTCTTGATTGGCGATTTCGGCAAGCTTGGTGATGTAACCATAGGTTTCCTCGACATCTTTCCGGAAATTTGCTCTTACGTTCTCGCCTCCAGCCGCCATGCTGCGTTGAAAACTTCGTCAGCATGAAAGGGGACGAGTGTGCGGAAGTATTAAAAAAAAGCACCGGTTAAAGAACATCTGCACACCGTCCTTTCCGAGATTTTCGCCGTATCGTAACACCAAACCCTGGTGCACACACTGCTTCACATATTTTGATTTGCCGCCCTGCTGAGCCCTGAATGCGGCGAGGAATAGTGCTTCCGAAGCGCCAGTCACCACAACCTCGCGGTGACTTTGGATGAACAACCAGAGTTTTTCAAAGTTCCAGAGGGGAAGCCTAGCGAATTCTTCCAAGGAAGGTGTCATTTGCGGAAGCACAGCACCGTCGTCGTCGCGAGTGGTCTTGGAAGTGCCCTTCGACTTTGCCTTGTATACCACCGGGGCTGGGTCAGGTTTTGCAGGAACGTATTGTTTGAGAGTGTCGAAAGGGTTTCCCAAAACGAAGAAAGATTATTTACCTTGGATTCAAAACCCACGTGGAGATCGTCCATAGTGATGCGCTCGGATTTCTCCCTTCAAAAGCGCGTCTCTCTCTTTCCTTCATTCCTCGGTGACACCACTTAACTTGTTCGTGTGGAAATCAAGTCGCTCTTCCAGCAACTTGTCGAGTTGAGGTGTCCGACCCATTATTCTTCTGTGCCTCTTTCGCGATAGCTTGGAGGAGAGTAAGTATCGTCTCCTCGTACGGGACCGGTTTGTTTGGCAGCATCTGAAGGTGGCGGTTCGGGTGATGGATTAGTGCGCAAGCGGTCTAGCTCGGAGGAGAAGCATGACGAGCCCGACTGAGCGAGCTTAGGTTGAAGGGCGCGAAGGCGAACGAGGAGGACATCATTACAGGCGACCTCAGCCCTAGTTTTCTCGATACGATGATTGCGCGCCTTCCGCCTCTCATGGGTCACGCGTTGGTAGAACCTGCGGCACGATGAGATGGGAAATATCAATTTCCAGACAATAAGGGAAGGGCGGACCGAATAAGAGATTTTGTATCGATCTTAGGGTGAGTTTCGATATCGGAGCTGTCAGAGATCTGTAGGATTGTAGCAGAACGACAAGAGAGAAAGAGGGGACGGACGAACCTCGATTTTGTCTCACTTCTTTGAACAGTCCAAGGGCATGATGCTGGAAACTGGCTGTAACCAGCTACACTCAATCGGACCGATGACTAAACGTGAAATTGGGTATATTGGGAAATGGTCTCTCGAGAGTAGTAGTTCGCAAGTGATAGAAGTAATGAGGAAGCGGGGAAGGAGTGAGGCGTTCGAGGTGACGAGGACGCCTTTTATATGTTAGGCTCTCCTCCGGAATCCATGTGTCGGTTTGCATATGACAGCACCGTCCGGGTTTGGGCAAAAGATGGCGAGTAAAAGAACTAGAGCTCAACGATCGGGGTGATCGGAGCTCTACGTAGAGGGAAGTGTGTTACACACAGATGCCTGTGTAGTACTGAGCTGGCTAGTCACTATGTCATCTTCTCGGGCCGGAACATGAGACGGCCCGGAATTTAGGACGAGCTTTCAGGTCACGCTCTCTGAAGCCGTTCGCAGCGACCATATATGAAGACAGTTGCAGGTGCAGGTGCCCTCCTCCTGGCATCCTCTAGACATGCCCACCTCAGACTGCGTAGATTCCCACTGCCTTCTCATGTACTTCCAGGTCACAAACAACAACTTGGGCCTCTCTCCGTCCGACACTTCTCTTCTACTCGTTCCTTCAAAGACCAGTTATCCCAGACTACCACCTTCGAAGACCCCTCGCGGAAGGGGCTCTTCTATCATCTAGTCTCTCCGCCCACACCGCTGTCCGACACGCGCCCCGTCTTCGCCGTCTCCCTCCTCGCAGATCCACCGCCGTCCTCTGAGTCGAGCACGGTGCTCGGCTGGCTGCCAGCCGAGACGCCCGGCGACGACCGCGAAGCAGGCCTCAATGATTTCGTGCAGAACCGTGCGTGCACTGCGTCTACTCTGTCCATCGTTTCGTGCCGCTTTATACCTGCGACTCGTTTCCAGCTCGCTTCTTGCCGCTCCTCCACGAGGCGATATCGAGCGGACTCGCGGAGGCCGCCGACAACATCCAGGTCTCGGGCGCGCTGCAACTAGGAGAGGGATGGATGCACATACACGGTAAGCGTTGAGCCCTTCTTCCGCGTGCAGACTTGAATATTGTCCGATGCCCCTGCGACGCTCCCAGATGACCGCAACTTGCCGCCTCTGAACCGCATTGGCGACCCCGATGACATCATCGCTTCTGTCCTGGTGCAAGGCGGAAAGGTGGGTCTTTCTACGACAACTTATTTTCCTGGATGGCTCATGGGGCGCACGCGCCGCACAGATCCTCGCGGAGACGTACCAGGCAATGCCCTCGTACCGCGTCTGCACCGCCCACGGCGTCACCCAGCTCACCGAGGGGCTCACGTCGAAGCTTCGGGCTCTCCTAGATACGCGTGCACGCGAGGAGAGTCCAAAGAATCTTAGATGACTCTTGGTAGATGAAAAAGTAGATTCGCCTCAATCTAATTTCGATACGATGGATACGCCTGTTTGAATGCATTAAGCGCGTCCATTTTCACGCACCATCTTCCCTGGGATTTCTGTGCCAGCGCCGATCTAGGGTTATGATATCAATTCCAGCTTCCACTAGTTACCGCACATCAGGTCGACGGCGACCCTCACCCTGTTGGATCATATGTGGTACATGCAATCCAACATGGTGCAGCGGGACTCGCTCATGGTATGACAAAGACCGCCAGTATGCGGCATCTCTCTTTCAAATTACCATCAACTTGCGCTGTGAAGCAAGACTCATGCCACATATATTCTAAGTCATGAGTGTATAGTTGAGGTGGAAGGCGCGATGTCTGTGCTGGCGAAGCCGCAGCGCCGGCCCCGCTTTCACTTAACCCTCGCAGCGCGTCGAGCGTTGACTAGCCGCAGGCAAACATTGAGGGCTAGGCTGCACACCTCAAGACCAGACCATAACATACGTTGATTGAAATGTAAAGAGATCCACGATATAACAGAGCATACAAATGGTCGCATATAAAGTTAAATCAGTAAGAAATAAATCGAGCACCGTTTCCAAGAAGTCGTAATTTGTGAGATATGTTATACTATGAGCTAAGACGAGCGGGGTGAGCGTGGACCGAAGAGACCGCGTGGCTGTGGTGGAACCTCTGGTGCTAGATGAATCGTGGGTTCACTTGGCGGCGGCGTGTACTCAAGACCAGGTTGCACTGTTGGTGGGTGTTATATACCGCTTGTAACGAAGAAAAAAAAACCGCATTTACCTTGCCAAGTTGCCCAGGAACCAGCAGCCTGCGCACGGTCGGGAGGTGGCCCCATGGGTGGCCCAGGTGGTGGCTGCATTGGCGTCTCGATGACGGGACCTGCCGGGCGGGCCTCCGATCTTTTGCGAGTGCGCTTGAATCCACGTTGGTGAACGGACCGCCACGCGCCAGGGCGCGGGGGTTCGGGTCCAGGTGCAGGAGGCTCATCAGGTGGCAGGTCCGCTGGCTGTTGCGGGGCAAGAGGACCAGTGCTCGGTTTCCTAAGATGAATAGAATAAGCAAAGGTGCCAAACAACACGAAACGATACGCCTTACCAGTCCGGATCGAACATGCCACCAGCTTCGTACTTGCTTCGCAGACACAAGAGAGTGCCGATTTCACTGAGAAATTCGTCAGTAAACGACTGAATTGTGTACGGGCGGGGATAGACTCGACGAACAATTGAATATTACGCCTTTCCTCACGAAGTTTTCCAACTTCGCCGAGAAGCATGCGTACTTCTGATGCTAATGATTTACTGAACTCGTCAAGGTACTATCCCACGTGTAGTTAGAAAACCGGTCGAGAGTGCAGCAGAAGAACGCCTACCCCCTGCACGTTGAATGGCACCTGCACATTCGCTGTTAACCGTACTGTTTCTAGTAGCTCTTTGTGCTGCTTCTCCGTTTCCTCGCGCCATGCTGTGCATCGGTGAGTCCGGGAGCACATTCCGCAAACAAACCACTCACAATCTGTCAACGTCTCGAACAGTTCTCGCAGTGTCTGGTTCTCACTCCTCAGCGTGTCAATGATGTCTTGAGTCGCTAGAGAGGGGTGAGGAGAACGTCAAAATGACTGTCGTGGTTCACTTACAGGGCTTCTCTGCTGCAATGCGGCGCTCCTCTTCACACCTTTCCCTATCCTCTGCACGGTCCTCGATGATACCCTGGACCATCCTATACAGGTCTTCCCATCGCTGATTGTCCTCTTGACGCCACTCCCGCTTCCTATTCCAATGATCATCCACGGTTTCTTTCTTTCGTGCAAACTCCTCGCGATGGGCGAGGAGGAGGTCCGTGATCTCATTCAACTGTTGTCTCATCTCCTCGTCGCGTTCGTTATTCCTCTGGGCATCAGCTTCGCGGCGCTGCTCCTCATCATGATCGCGCTGCTGTTTCTCGTGGTCGAGCTCGGCACGCACACGGGCAAGTTCCTCTTCGAGTTCTCGCACGCGGGCATTGCGCTCCTCTTCGGCGCGAGCACGTTCTGCGAGCACTTGCTGTTCGAGCGCTTCGCGCGCGGTGCGAGCCTCTTCCCGCTCGAACTGAAGCTGCCTGGCCATCTCTTCTCGCTCACCGTGCACTATGTCTCTGATATCGTCCGCGTGTCGGGCAGCAGAGTCTGTGGCTGCGCGGCGAATCGAAGAAATGACAGATTCTGCCTGTTCTGGCACTCCCGAGATTTCGATTTCTGAAGGTGGAGCTCCGAACCTTGGGCCAGGAACGGGAAGGGGAGCCTCAGTGTCGGCAGCAGTAGAAACACCAGTAGGAGGAGGTCGCGCCTGAGAGAGTATGGATGCCATTTCATCTATTAGATGTCTGACGTCGGCTTCTCTTCTGGACTCGTGATCGTCGAATTGATGAGCACGGTCAGCCTGCCCTTCAGCAAAGAGATGCCCCCGCTCAGCTTCCCTCTCATGGAAATCGTGATCGCGACGCAGCTCGGCTTCAGCAGCATCCTGGGCGATGTCAGCTAATTGGCGTTCGATCTCCCCAAAGCGTTCTTGCCGTGCTCTCTCAGCGTCATCGTAGCCTAGTTCGCCAGGCCCGGAGGGGAAACGACGGACACTGCGTCCTGTGGCCGCGCGTGATACTCCTGGGATATGAGCACCAGGTGGGACCGGAGCATCACGCAATCCTCCTTCGCCAGAAATAGTGGGAGAACGAGGAACTTCGTAGGGCTCTGATGGAGGAGTCACCGAACCTGGGCGTATGTGCCCGCGCGTGTCTGGTTCCGGTATTGGTAGCACTTCCGATATTGTTTGCGATCGATCGTATGGTGAACGGCCGCCTTCTGGTGGAGCGGCGCCTTCTCGGGCACGAGCATCTTCTGGAGCAAGACTGCCTTCTGGGGCACCACGGCCGTCATCTGGGGCACCACGACCAACATCTGGGGCACCACGACCGTCATCTGGGGCGCCACGGCCACTATCTGGTGCACCACGACCGCTTTCTGGTGCACCACGACCGTCTTCTGGGACACCAGTCCGGCGCGATGCACGTGAAGGGAGGACAGGTACAAACGGAACACTTGGACTCGCGGTACGAAGTTGGCTTTCGAGGGAGGGAGATCTGCCTCTCTCTTCCTCCCCGTATATGTCAGACCCAGGCCCAGACACCGGAGGATGATAGGCTGCTGTGATAAAAGGTTAATCAGTTGCTAGTTGTGCGTCTTCGTGCGAGCGATACTTACGAATAGGTTCGGCTCGTGGCCGCGCATGATCAGGAGGAAGAACGTGTATACGCTCCGGACCAGTAACCTCAACAACGGTGGGTGCTCGAGATGGACGAGTAAGACGCGATGGCGCTCCGCTGACTGGCACATGGATGGGTTGCGATGGAGTATACTGTGAAGGAGGGTAAGGATGACGGAGCGGCTCAGTATCACCTTCAGTAAGAGGACGCGAAATGACGCTCGGTGAATGAGGAGGAGGATATGTGTGTACGTGTGTTACTGAGGGCGGAGGAAGTATGGAAGGGCCTGCACGACCGTACTCAGAAGATACCGGAATTGGATGAATCCGACTGGGCGAATAATGTCGACGACGTGAACGAGGGGAACCAGAATACGATCGAGAACGACTCCGCGACGCGTCGTCGCGTTCGCGTTCACGTCGGCGTCGGCGTCGGCGTTCTCGTCGACGTTCTCGTCTTTCCTCCTCAGAGTCAGTTGAGGGCGTCCTGGATCGAGATCGACGAGTGCCTCTGCGCCTCTCACGAGACCCACGGCGAGACCGACGCTCGGAGGACGGAGTCCTCGACTCGGAGTACCTTCGTCCTCGGCGGCTCTCTGGATGTCGCTCAGATGGGACGATGTGCACTGCAGTCGGGATCGTCGCCACCGGATGGATAGGTTGGATAGGTTGCTCCGAGTAACGTGATGGAGCACGAGAAGGAAGATATCCACTTCTCGGTGATTCCGGTGTGCGACTACGATACTCTGGAGATTCTGGCCTATACTGGGGCTGGGACGGTGTCACCACCGTTATTGGCGGCGCAGGAACGACACCAGGACCAAAACCAGGACCAAAACCAGGGTGAGCAGGGACAACACCAAAACCTGGCTGAGTGGGAGGTAGAATCACAGGAGGTTGTGCGGGCGGGGTACGACTTTCCCTCACGATGATAGGCGATCGATGTGACCGAGTGCTGCGGGTAGGTGTCGTAGAACGTGAACGCGAACGTGAACGTGAACGCGAGCGCGAGCGCGAGTCCGGAGGGCGTTGTGGCAAGATGACACCGGGTGGGCCTACAGGAGGATATGGCCCAATAGGAAAACCAACACCAGGTTGTTGAACCGGTGGTTGTGGATGGATGATTATTGGCTGCTGGGGCGTACGACGACCCTCATAACGGCCCTCATCAGAATAGTCTGAGCGCGGGGGCCGCGAGGAGGGTAGAATTTGAACCACAGATGGTTGAGCTGCAGGGGGCACAGGCTGCTGGGGTACTTGGGCACGCCCATCATCATGCTGAGTCGAAGGGGCGAAGGTGACACCCGGGCCTTGGGGCGCAGCAGGAGGCTGCTGGGGCTGTGCCGGGAGATTGATAATCGTAGGCTGACCAGGTCCGTATCCGCTTGGAGCAATATGAAGCGGCGGACTCGCTGACCGTGTGCGATCGGTACTCCTGCTTGGGGGACGATATTGTGAGCCCTGGGAAGGGGGATATACGAAAATGGGTGGCGTAGGCCCACTCGGCTGTGGTTGCGGCTGTAGTTGCGGAGCAATCTGGGGACCGGGAACGACAATTGGGACCCCGGATGTCGGGCGCGGGGAAGATTCTGAGCTAGGGGTTTCACTGGGTGTTTCACTGAGGGGTCTGAAGGAGTCTCGTGGCGATGGCTCGGGAGGTACGAATATCTCCTCCGCACCAGGAGGAACAGGGGGCTGGTATACATGAGGCCGCGGGGTCCCACGGTCTTCGAATTGGAACTGCGGTACGAACGGTGCACGCCCATCGGCGGATGGAGGAGACGGGATCACCGGCGACTCGGATGGAGTTGGTGTATACGGTCCAGGAGCAGGAATCACGACAGGCTGACCATACTGCTGACCAGGGCCATACTGCTGACCAGGACCATACTGCTGACCAGGACCGTACTGCTGACCAGGGCCGTACTGTTGACCAGGACCATACTGCTGACCTGCTTGTGGGAAAGAAACCGGGGGAGGAGGAGGGGGAAATGTGCCAATCGGAGGTGCTGTTCCTGGCCGTACAGGAACTCCACCAGTGGGAGCACCAGCAGGAGCGCCCTGGCCAGGTAACACAAAACCACCACCCTCCGGTCCATGTGGTTGCGGCGGGACTAAGATATCAGCATTAGTGCTGTTCCGTGCCGACAGTTATCTGTGAACTTACAAACTGGTCCTCGGGATAGACCCAATCGATTCATATCATCATGAAGCTGGTCAATGCGAGCCGAAACGCCACGAAGCTCGGATTGGCGATCTTCTACGTCATGGCCCAGCCATTCATTCAGAGAGTTCATATATCTCATCAGCTCGCGCTGCTGTTCCAAAGAGGCCAAGTGCATGAATCGGTTCTCCTGCACACAGTGAGTCTTTGTCGCTCTACGAACTCGTTAAAGGGAACATACCCGAACCATGGCCATCATATCATTGAAAATTGGCGGTAGAATGACAGACTAAGTATTATACACCGTCAGCAGAATAAATGATAATTCAAAGAAATCTCTGTACTTGAGTGAATGGCGGAGGGATTGGCGGTATGCCCCCAGGTTGACCAAGTTGAACTTGGGGGGCCACACCAGGACCAACCGGCGCAGGTGGCTACAATGTGATTAGTCATGGAGACAAATTTAGCAGACATAGCGTACCGGTTGAGGAGGTGCTGGTTGATACCAAGGACGTGACTCGAGCTCTGGGGGCGCAGTGGCACGTCCAGGCTCTGCCCCGGGATCTGCTTGAACGACAGGTTGGGGCTACATGATACATGAGGGTAGGTCACGAAGTAGATTGGGGACCCGACTTACGACAACAGGTTCACCCTCGGGCTCGGGCCTGGAATGGATCCAACCGTCCGGTGGAGCTGAGGGTCTTTGACTCCTAATTCTATGAACTCCTCGAAGAAAGTCAGGACCAACGTCGCCCGCAGGTTGTCGGGGAGGGATACCCTGTTGCATGATAGGTGTCTCTGGCGAACGCCGTGATGGTTGTAAGGGGGGAAACTGACGCTGTGCAAGCGCACTTGGTCTAGGGGCCACAGTCGGACGTGAGGGCCGTCGGCGACCTATGTCGCGCGTGATGAGAGGCTCGGGAATGGGGACAGTGAATGGCCGTAGCGGGGGCAAATCGCTGAGAAGCGTCGGGCTGGCACTTCGAGGTCGTGGTCCACGAGCATCTGGTCGGAAGTTTAGAGGTACGAACGTCGGCGGTGGCTGAATCTGCACGGGAGCTGTAGGTTGAGGGGGTCGAAGAAGCTCGGCCATCATGTCGTCTAGAGACGTTCGTGGTCTCATCGGCGTTGGCGCAATAAGCGTCGGCGTCTCGCGCCGCATTCTGTCCCACCGTTCTCTGAGACGTCTGATCGCGGTCGAAGTGTCAGACCCAGAATCAAAGAGTGACTCTGGTGGAGGAGACGGTGCCCTTGCACGAGCCTGTGCATCTGCTAGCCTGTTAATCAAATCCTCGAGACGTTGTAACCGTTCAACCAGTTCTGTGTTATCTTGTGTTCGGGGAACGCGCTGACGAAGCTCGTCCAAGACGTGATTTGTTGACAGTTGGCCATCCCACAGAGCATCTGTTTGCCCCTTGACAGCGTCTAAGACGTCGCGGATGCGGTTGATGACTTCCCAATCTATGCCTGGAGTTGTTGGTACGGCCCTGACAGTTGCACTTGAGACAGCTGACGGCGTAGGTGACACAGACGGGGTAGACACAGACGGAGTGGACACAGATGGGGTACGCCTAACTCGCTGGGTCATGTCACTTGATGTCCGGGAGAGATATTCACCTGACGAGGGAGGTGAACGCGTGATGGGCGTGAGTGGAAGTATCTCAGACGATGGAGAGCTAGACGGCGACGAGGGTACGGACGACGATGGAGGAGAATACGATATAGGGGATGATGAGATAGACGAAGACGACTCCCTTGGAACGTCTGGCTCGGTCTCAAACAACTCGGTCTCTAACGGCTCGGATTCTAATGGCTCAGACTCCATCAAACTGTAATCGTCAGAATGGTGAGAGGACAGGAATGATATACTGGAACTCAGAGAGCTCGGAGAGCGCGGGCTACGTGGGGGTGGCGTCAACGGGATGGCAATGACCTGCGGACTCGCTTTGCCGGTCACCGTGGGGGGGATGGAGGGATAATCAGGTGCCCCACGAGGTTCACCGAAAGATACGACGCTGCTTCCTCCAATAGAGCGATCTTTGAAGTGGACAGGAGGGGGTGGTGCAACTTGTGGTGTCTCCTTTTCGCGCATGCAATCAGCCAGATTACGAAGTTCGTTTTGGATGTCTCCGAGATGGTCGTGAACGCCTCGATTGTCGCGTTGCCTGTCGTTCTCTACGCCATGTAGGTATTGAAGGAGCCGGTTGATATCATCCGTGATAATGACACTCGGTCCCTCAGACGGTGGCCTTTCCGATCGTGCTCGTTCTGACGGAGCTCGTTCGGTGGGTGCCACTTCCGAGGGTATGGTCAGTAGATCAGAAAAGACGGACGGAGTACTACCATGAGGGCTACTCATGCTAACACTGGCGGAAGCAGTTGGCATCGACAATAATGAAGGTGTCCTCGGAAGAGGAATGTTCGCCGGCGAGATCTGTGAAGTTGAGTGAGTCTTATCCAAGCTCACTTGATCAAAACTTACCGCTCTCGAGACGGTTGTCCTGTGCGTCGACAAGAGGGATGGTTCTGTTGAAACATCCTCCAAGATGGGCTCCTCAAAAAGAGACCGATTGTCTAAGATATCCGACCCTAAAGAGATAGAAGACGCCGTCGAGACCGAAGACGGTGTCCTAGTCAATGCGACCTGGGGCGGTTGTGGGGTCAGTATGGGTGATGAAATCGTCGTGGAAGACGGTGCCTGAAGGGAAGGAGAGGGGACAGTTGGAGGAGCGCTTGGTGACAGGGACGGTGTTGCCGATGCAGAGACTGATATCGATACAGTCCCTGTAGGTGATGGTGACGGTTCAGCTGACGCAGAGACCGACATCGATACGGTAGAGGTGAGAGAACGCGAGGATGGTGACGAGTAGGTAATTGGTAGTGACTCGCTCGACTGGCTTTCGTCGATGGTACTCAGCCGGCTGGGTTCCTGAGAAGTGTATGCAGACGCCGTGGGTCGCAAGAAAGACGTGTCGAAGGAGATATCCGGACCCTCAGGGAAGGCTATAGACTGAACCGAAGGGGACGCTCGCAGTATCGATGATTCATACGTATCATCCGTTTCCGGTGCCCAGTGGGAAATCGAGACTGTAGGGCTCGAGAGGGCTCGAGGACTTACAGGACGGCGTGAGGAAATTGTGCTCGGGGTAGACTCAGTAACTGACGATAATAACGTCGTTGTCGGTAATGACCCCTGGCCAACGGGGGAAGGACCGGGCAAAGACCGCGGAACAGAACTAATGGTCCTTGTAGTAGATAATGCTTGCAACGATCTAACTGTCGACCTCTCAGACGGTAACTCACTGGACAGGAGAGAAGGGCTTGACAAAGATCTTGGTAGGGGAATATTCCTGGCGCTCACTCTGCTCACTCGGGAGGAGACTGTTGGGATACTTCCTATGTCGGAAGGAGAGCTGACAGTGGAGACGTCGTCTGAAGGGTAGAGAGAAAATCCAGGATCAATCATGATCACTGGCGGTTGTGGGTAAGTCTCTGGAGATCTGACCCGGGGTGTCGCGACTGGCTCAGGGACTGGTATCTCGATCTCCTCCGCAGCGGGTTGAAGGGGGACGGCTTCTATGACCTCCTCAGTAGGTTGAGGGGGAGTGACCTGGACGGCCTCTTCTACGAGCGCTGGGGGAGCAATTGGGACCGGCTCTTCAACGGGTTCGGGGATAGCCTGGACTTCCTCGTCAACGGGCTGTGCGACGACCTGCACGGGTGCCTCGACAGGCTCAATAGGCTGATGCGCAATGATGCGAATAACACCCTGGACCGGCTCAGGTGGAGTAACCTGAGTACCCTCTGAGACGACAGATTTCTCCGGTTTGCAATGACACTCCGCATCGTCATATTCGGTAGAGACCTCCGTCGGACATATCTCCGCAGTTGTGTATGGTGATGGCGGCTCACTGTCACAGACCGGTGCCGTGATATAGTCGGATACAGATTCAGCTTTAGCGCTTGCCTTCGCTGTGACAAAGTCTTCGGATGAGACACTCTTGGTAACCTCTGAGTCGGTAGGGCATAGTTCAGCAGTCTCGTAGAGAGATGGGATACTCGGCAAGGACGCGAACGACATAATTGAGGGAGAACGGGCGGTCTCATATTGGGTGGTGCTGGTTGGTGTAGTGGTTGTGATCGGGTCCTCTTCTGATTCAGGCGAATGTTCGGAAGACGAACTCGGCATAGGCGTGCCATTTGCCGATCTGGAGTAAGAAGAGCGTGAGTAGCTTTCGAGAGTGCTGAAGCCATCGCCTCGTGAGTATTCTGAATAAGACCTGGAATGCGCGTGGCCCGATCCATTATCCCCACCCGAAAAGGATTCCGCCCCAGAAAGATAGGAGGAAGAGTAGCTGATTGAGCTAGCAGCATCCCTCCTTGCCTTAATAGCACGCGAACGTGTAAGTCCCGTAGCTCTGGATGGCGAGTCTGACGTGAAAGCTGAACGGCGAGCGTCGGTTGAAATACCTAGGTACGAAGTACCTTCGCCAAGGTATGTCTGTGGGATCACTGTTCCAGAGCCCGATGTCTCCTCAGTAGGCGCAGCTGAGCTAAATTCAGTGACCCGAGTTCTGAAGTGGGTATCCGTTGAGGAAGACACAGAGTGAGACGTAGACGGTTCGGCAGAAGTCCGGGCTCCCGATGTAAAGAACGCATCATCCGAAACTGAAGTCAGGGACTCCGGGTTAGTCGGCCGCGTACGAGAAACGCCACTACGAGCACTACTGGGCGGCGGCGTGACGATGACATCACGTCGGAGCGTCGGCCCGCTTGATACGGTGACAGGTGATCCCTCGCCGATGAGAGCTAAACCAAAACCCAACCCGGGTCGCGCGTCTTTGGCCCGTCGCAACGCAGATTCAAACTCTTCGCCAAGGTCCGTCATGGAGGTTGTGCGACGTAGAGAGCTGCTGCGACTGGGCGCAATCACCCGTGGGTCTCCAGGATAGACAATTGTTTGGTTGGAGATGGCACCATCATCGACTGCGCGCGAGCGCAGCGACGGCTGGCGAGACAAAGACCCCGCGCTAGACCCCGAAAGTGATTGGAAGTCCGAAAGGTCGGGGATTGACTCCATTGGGGGGAGGAATGTAGTAGATCGCGATCCAGAAGCGACGGAGCCAGAACGAGTACTCGTGCTGACCATTGACCGGATCGTACGCATAGAACCCGTAGGCGACTGTGTTTCAGAACGATCAGGGACTGTAACCGAGCGATCAAGCACCTCCCTGAAAATACCGTCAGCTTGAGAGATAAGGACATAATCAAAACTCACCAAATCGCGCTGACCCAGCGCACACGCTCTCTAGCCGACTCAGCGCCTAGACGCTCCACACCGTCACTATAAAACAATTGGAAAGGACAGAGGGTCTCCATCAAGCTCAAATCTCCGAAGCCTTCCGCCTGAGCATTGGCCGTCTGCGTTCTCGCGGCAATTGTGCCAACATCATCTTGAGCACTCGGGTGAGTGGGTGAAGCAACTGAGCGGACCTCCGTGCAATTGAGTAGATCCAATGTTACAATTCCGCGCCCACCGCCTTGAGCAATCCAAGAGAGTACTAGCATATGGGGGTATAGGATTGCTTGACATCTCTGCCACCTATACGGAGGAGGTGCGTGTACGTTCAGATACCACAGAAGTCCGATACGCAGAGGCTGGTAGAGAAAGGGGTTAGTCCACAAACACAAAGACACAACGCAAGCAAGGAGAGACCAATAGATCATAGTAGGCACAGATGTGATAACGTGACCGTGACAACTCACCTCTTGGTTGCCTTTGGCGAATGTTCCTAACTCGGCAAGGTCGAAAGGCGGAGGAACCACGCTCGACACGAAGGATGTGCTTGTCCTCGGCGTGCTTGGTACGTTGACATCTCCTTGACTATGAAGGGAATCACTTGTCCTAAATGTGGATGAGCCACTCTCACCGCCCATTGCAGCCCTTTCCCGTTGGGAACCCCTCTCTACGCGACGTCGTACGCTGAAGAATCCTTCGTCCGGCGTCACTTCCGTCGATGATTTGTTGGAACTAACACGGGATGACTCGTCGAACGAGGGAGAACGGCTTTTCCACGCCGCAACAACATTGCGCACTGAGCTTAGTGGCGAGCGTGGCGACGCTTGTGGTCGCTTGAGCGAAGTGCCTTGAGGTGTAGTATCGGTATCGGTGGCTGTATATGAAGTAGAAGTGAACGTGTTCGAGTGCGTTGGAGTGGTGCTTGACGTTTGATAGCTTTCAAACCCGGAGTCAAGCGCCATGGTACTACTTTGGGGAGGAGGCGAAAGGAAGGAACCCGATGGCCCACTCGACGTGTAAGATTGTGATTGAGAAATCCAACTTTTACTGGGAGAAGAGGGGCGTGAACCCGCAGAGCTCCCATATCCATAGGTCGTGGAGCCGAAAGTTGGTATAGATTGACTTGTTTGCGTATAAGGACTGGGTGAACGAGGGCCAGCAGGGACTGAACCTGTCCTCCTATGGCCAAAAGGGGAGTATGAACGCGATGAAGTATCAGATGTTGATTTATCCTCAAAAAATGCAATGAGGTCCCCAGTACGACGGCTTGGGGTATTGGCGCTGGGCCCTGGCTCAGTGAGGCCTCGAGAATGAACGGATATTCCAGATCGCCTAATGGCGTCAGAAACAGGCCTAGAACCAGGAACCGAGAGGTTGTGCGACGTAGGGCGCGAAGACGGGTTTTCAGTACGTTCCGTAATAGTGCTTAGGATGCGACCGTCGCGCAAAGTATTCGTGAAAGGTATGTAGCTAGACGTGGTAGCTGTGAATGAAGGAGAGGACACAGAGTCGCTCAGATATGAGGACGGTGTGACAGACGACCCTCGCGACCACTCAGTCAGAGCATCTTCGGTCTGGTCCAGCTCTTCGTCGAGCGCGCTCAAAGCTGCCTCGACCTCAGCTGCGTCCCGAATAGAGTCTTCTTCGGAATAGGAATATAGATCAGAGCCGGAGCGTCTGTTGGAGGGAGAAGGTGAAACTGTGATGCGACGCATATCGCCTCCAGAGATGTCGCTGTCATTCGACGAGTTCCCTGGGAGAAAGTGTTAGAAAATGATGGGCCGCTGCATCCCACAGAAAAAAAATAACGATAATTACCTGAGCGAGAGGAGTATGAATACCTAGTAGGGGATGACCCGGACCGAGTGAAAGTTGAGAAAGTTGCAGTGCCGAAGAGCGGGGAGCGAGCTCCCGACCTCGACGCGTCAGATGAGTAGCTCGACATACGAGAATTCTGTTAGGATGGTTAGAAAAACACTTAGTACATGCGTTGCGAACGAGAATGTAAGCAACAGAGGCGAGAGTGAAGGAAAACAAAGCGGTGCCCAATCAATCAAAGCCACAGGATTTCGAAAAGTCAACTTCCTCAGATCGCACACGTGACCGCGCCTCTTATATCACGTGCGTTATCAGGGTTTTCTGTCGTCGCAGCATTGCTTTGTTTCGTCCACTCACTATCATGGCCGACATGGATGTCGACGTCGACACGCCTGTAGTTTCATCCAAGAAAGACGAATCAAAGAAGAGATTTGAGGTTAAAAAGGTCCGCCTGATCTCTCCGAACCCTTAGATTTCTCGCACTTACACAACAGTGTGTAGTGGAACGCAGTTGCTCTGTGGGCATGGGGTAAGCTTGAGCTCGTTCATTTCTCAAATGTTCCTTAATTGAAATGATCTTTACAGACATCGTCGTTGACAACTGTGCAATCTGCCGCAATCACATAATGGACCTTTGTCTGCAGCTTATTGATTGAATCGCTGCGCATGTATGCTAACATTCTTTCAGGCATAGACTGTCAAGCGAATCAGGTCTCTGCCACTAGTGAAGAGTGTAACGCGGCTTGGGGCATTTGCAACGTACTTCCTTTTTTCCTCTCGAGCCGTTCCTATATCTGACATTCGATTCTAGCATGCGTTCCACTTTCATTGCATTTCACGCTGGCTGAAGACTAGGAACGTCTGTCCTTTGGACAATCGCGAGTGGGAGTTACAGAAGTACATATCACCTTCCCCTGCTGTGACCATCTCCGAGCGCATACTGATTCCCACTGATTCCCACCATCCAGGTACGGCCGTTGAACGTTAAATTCTCGTCCTTAGTGTATCGCTTGTAAAATAGTATCTTTCTGAGCCCCTAAGTGAGAACAGAGAGTAAACCTCATACGTAGTCGAGGGTCTCGGTGTGATAAACGACCGCAACCCCACACCAGTTGGGTTTCGTAAGCGGTGGGGCCTCCACATTCCACATATTCACCTTGTAGACTCGGAATACCAGGAATCTAGACTCAACCCCCAATCACGATGTTCGAACCAATCGATAAGGCATTTCAGCAGGATTTTTACTCACAATTTCAGGCTTCTCGTGCTGGTTCGCGTGCTTTCGACATAGACTCGTTCTTTATCTGAGTGGCTTTTGTTCAGATCTCATTGCGCGTTTAGATGCAGCGACGAACAGTCCCACATCTGACAATGATTGGCAAGAGCTGGCCCTGAATATTCGACAGTTGAGAAAACAGTTGACCGACGCGACAGGCTTCTTGCCCTCCTACGATCAGCGACAATGTCAAGCAGTACGTCGCCATACAGCTTGCGACGAATATTTATAACTTTTCGATCTTACTCCTTCATGTAGCAAATGGACTTATTGGAGCAAATGTTAGAAGAGACGCATTCTGCATCCCTGCCAAAGAAGAAATTTGCTTTCAAGCGCAAGGGAGATCGGGCCCCAGTTTTGGCTATGCCTACATCACTTCAGGCCACACCACCACAACCTAGGCAGGATCACATGTCGGCAGTGTCTACTTTCCATAAGCTAAGCGCACGTTCCAACTGCAGACTGTCTTTGCAGTCTCTTCCAACATTCGAAGACGACACCCCGACTTTTGATCTGACAATTTCCGATCTAAATCGTTGCATCGTAGACTTATGTAGCCCAGCTAAAATTGCGACTCCTTATCATCAACTCTCCTTGACAGCCCTCCACATCCGCGATCTGAAAGACACGATTCTGGTTTTGCCCAACATGAAAGGCAGCGTGCTCTTACACAACCTACATACGTGTACGGTGATCGTTGCCTGTCACCAGGCAAGTACCCCCTTGTCTGACGATGGGGACCATTCTTACCCACTTCGTCTAGTTCCGCATGCACAGTTCAACGAACGTTCGCGTATACCTTTCAGTGGTATCTAATCCTGTCATCGAGGACTGCTCTGCTATAGCTTTTGCGAAATACCCATCATTCGTTTCTTCACTTAACCCACTGGTCGTCGCAGATGCGCTACCATCCAATGTAGGCACCGTCATTTGTTCTCCGGCGTGTCTCACATTCCTCCACCAGAGTAATCATGCCGATATACAAGATTTCTCTCACATTCGACCGACTTCGTCACCTAATTGGACCATTTTCCCGCCTAGGAACGAGAATTGGGATGATCTTTTGACTCAAGAAGATCTCTCACCTCAAGAAATAGATAATATTCTGACCGCGCATTTGCCTAGTGCAACATCTAACGAGGCGACGTAACTTTCCTCCTCACCATGTCCTCTCACTATCGCAGTGCGATGTAGTCATCTGAGCCACTGCACTTCGATTACCTCGTAATCCTACGCCTGCGGAGCGAGGTCCCTATTCGTTGCTTGTCCGCACCGAATCGTTTACCCACTCTCTAGCATCCCTGTGTATCGCGTGCGCATAATAGTACCTATACTTTTCGGTGACCTATTCGCACTGGCGCTACTCATTCGAAACAAGATCGTTATGGTCGCGAACAGCGGGTCATGTCAAGTCACGTCAGACAAGGAGAACGTCACCCGACAGCTATGTATCGCGAAAAATTATCTAGAACACCTCAACTCCCACTTCTTAACCCCACTTCAGAACTCCATGTATGTCTCTTCATCGGCACTTGTTGGTCGTCCATTTATGAGGGATCTGCGCCCTTTGTTATTGCAAAAGGCTAATTTATAGACCAGATTGGGAGGGGGGGTATCCGCACGCGCACGCGATGCTACAAGAGGAGCTCAGATCAGACGCGTCTGTAATGGTCTCGGTCTCAAAAACTAAACGTGCGGTCACCTTAAACCCGTGACAGATAGACCAACATTTATTGTGACGCGAAAAGGATAGAAGCTAGCTCTCACACGGGTACTTGAAATACATTTCCCTAGTTCTGTGGATCAGTCGCACCTCATATCACTGTCATGGGCCTCAACGCCTCATAGGCCTCATTGGGCATAACTCCGAAGTGCCACAGACCGTGCTTGGTTTGGGTAAATGTGAGGGTTGCTAAGCCGCACCTACTGAGGTCATGAAAGTCAGCCCTGTCCTGTCCAATAGAAAAACACAAAGAGTTCAGCTTCAGCCAGAGACTCGGCAGCTGCCACGGGAAAACGCTGCGTTCAACGAGAAAATAACTTCAGGCATTATTTTGAAGGCGAGATGGCCGAGCGGTCTAAGGCGCCAGACTAAGGATCTGGTCTCTTCGGGGGCGTGGGTTCGAATCCCACTCTCGTCAGATTTTTTGTTCTTTTTCCACCCCATGTGTTAGCAAATTTTCTCCTGGGGTAGTCGTTTGTCGCAACGGCGCACGTGACGTACATCCTTCACCGATGCGAGTCTTACATCATCTGGACGCAACGAACCAGCCGCCTTTCTTCCTTTCTACATTTTGGTGGCCAATTGCGAACTCCGGTTCTTCATTGCCATCGCTGATAATCGCCACCTTACCCGCAGCATGGCTTCCCCATGATTTAGACAGGTAAGCGTGATAGCGCAATGAATAGTAATTGGCTCGGTGCTGCCCTGCCAGTGCACACGCTTTAATCGATAATCGCTATATCTGCCGGAATGTTAATAAATCCGGGGAGACTGGATGAGCGGTCTGTTCCCATCACTTTAGCCAAGTTGACCACCCATGGGACTCTGCTCCTTGTTGACTGGCCCACGCGCGTATCTTGGCAGGCTAAGTTTGGGTAGGCCTCGAGCCGCGCGGCCGAATCTAGAAGATGAAGCATTCAATGGCTACGAAGCACGAACGGAGAACTGACCAGCTTGACCCCATACCAGGCGCGGACGGTGATACCTGTCTACAGCGGAGGTTCTCTTCAAAATGAGGAAAATTTTGTATGGCCAAGCTTACGTTCATTGACTGACGAACTACAGACCAGAGACTACTATATATACATCGGCAACATCTATGCGCCCCATATCGAGCGCAGGTAGCGCCAAAGACTCTAAGAATTGCCGGCCTAGGATTTACGAGTGGCGATCGCTAGGAAAAAAGCATTCAGGCTGTCATCGCCATCGCCGAGCTAGTGTGCGGCGCGTCATCGCGAAAGGTGACGACGCCGCTCTCTCGAATTATTCGCGCGAGACACGGCCGTGCGGTATCAGTTTACTAGCCAGAGTTGTCAAATCGCGGAGGCAATGTCCATCGTGGCCTGTAGCCAGCCTGACCCGGGGCCGGGAATTGGGCCTTTCCATGATACTGTAAGCTATGAAATCTACGTGAAGGAAAGAACTTAAAACCCCCGCTGTCCCTGCCATTACTGTGTCTTTCGTGAAAGACTCAAAGTACTCAGTCTGAGTGTTAAGTTTAAGGTGGGGTTTTTTCACTGAAAGGCTGGATCAGGGTCGAAAGGCAGGTACGTTGACACTGACTCGTTTACAGATTGAATACGTTACAGTAAGAGTGGAATCTACAAGAAAATCACTTCTCCGTCGCTCCCTCTCAAAGTTGTAACAAACGCTTAGAAATACTACTGCGAAACCACAAGAGGAGACGTCCGCGCGATTATAGTCGGTCTGTCACACAGTTGTCAACGACCATAGCCAGGAGAGCACCATAAGTCCACTTACCGACGTTGCCAAGGTCTTGGCATGCGACCTTGACACGCTCCGTGAGCGTCTTTTCGCCCTCACGGACCCAGACACGAGGATCGTAGAACTAGATATCATCCTCAGTGACGCACTTCTACTTTTATTGATCAGTTTACCTTCTTGTTAGGTTTGTCAGCCCCCTCTGGGTTGCCGACTTGGGTAAGAAGATAGTCTTTCTTCTTTAGGACAAAGTCCTGAACACCACATATCAGATTCTGCCGGGGATTACCCAGGAAAGAGTGCACTCACCCGAATACCGGCGAGATACGCGAATTGGGTGTCTATGCTGCTGTCAAGATCCTCAGATAGCCGTTGGTAAGAGTAACACAGACCGGTATCCACGTTCATCTTGACAACGCCATTGTTGACGGCTGTCTGGATTTCGTCCTTGGTAGAGCCAGAGCCACCGTGGAAAACAAGGAAGCTAAGGAGTATCAAGTACGACAGGTCATCATCGTGCCGCTCACGAGAAGAAACTTTCCACTCACAGAGGATGCTCAACATTGCCGCCGATCTTCCCCTTAGCATATGCCTGGTGTTTGGCAAGAAGCTCGGGGTGCAGCCGAACATTTCCGGGTTTGTATACGCCGTGCACATTACCGAACGCAGCCGCTATGCTGAAGTTGGGACTGATTGGCGACAGTGCAGCGTGTACGTCGTATACCTCCTCTGGCTGGGTGTACAGGCTGTTGTTGTCGACACCAGTATTGTCGACACCATCTTCTTCGCCACCAGTGATGCCGATTTCCATTTCAAGCCAGATACCCAACGGTGCCATGCGTTTGAAATATTTGGCGCATGTCGCAATGTTTTGGTCCTTCGGCTCCTCGGAGAGATCGAGCATGTGGGAAGAGAATAGGGCTTCCTGGTGCTCCTTGAAGTACGCTTCGTCGGCTTCAAGCATGCCATCGAACCAAGGAAGGAGCTTTTTAGCACAGTGGTCGGAGTGCAGGACTACGGGGCTGATGGTAAAACCGAGAGTTAGAGGCATAAAGACACATGCGCTCAACGCTAGCGACGTACACGCCATATGCCTTGGCTACAGTTCGGATGTGGTGCGCAGCGGCAATGGCACCGGTAATGGAGGCCTGCTGCTTGTCGTTGGCCAAGCCTTTCCCCGCGAAGTAAGCGCTACCACCCTGCGAGACTTGAAGGATGATGGGCGACTTGATGTCTCTGCTCTTCTGTCAGAGTTGAAAGATATCCATGAAAAGGGTTTCTGACCGGGCTGCTTCGAGCGCAGCATTAGCGGTAGAGGACGAAGTCACGTTCTGTAATACTCAGTTCAAATCTTTGATATGATAAGACTAATTTTCGCACTCACGATGGCCTATAGATGAGATGGTGAAAAGTCAATCGGGGGATCGCGTGGAACAAAGTCACGAACAGGAATGGCAAACTGAAAGTAAAGTTCTTAGCATTGCGACAAGGTACAGATCCAGAATGATTCAGACCTTGTTATCTTTGGCGTATTGGAAAAGTTTCCTGACGTTGTCGCCAGTAAGGACGCCGGGCTAGGTATATCAGCAAGGACTCCACAGGGTCGGTAGCTGATAGATCGTACTGGGACAATGTCGAGAACGCCCATGTTTTATAGATCGGAAAGTTAAGCGAATGGGTGAAGCAAGCTGGGGAGGTGTTTGGAGCGATCAATCGTGGGACCGACCAGCCTTTTATCCTGTGCTCAGCGCCCAGCCGCCGCTCCGAGAGCTCCGTCATCATCTCGATAGCCCTGAGGTCTGAAAAACGGAATCGGCCGTTCTGGTACAGTATCTGCATGTTCTCGCTCCGTGACTAGCTCTGGTCGTACCCAGGCGTAACCTCGGCCTCGGAGCTGAGAAATCCATCTCAAGAGAAGAACAGTCCCTCTGTGGACTCCGGTGGCTCTTGAAGCACAATAGAGCGCCATGACCAGTATCGGTGCATCCGATGGGGTACGAACAACGACCCCCACGTTTTCGTGCCGAGGCAGGGGGATAAACCGAAAGTAAGCGAGCATATCGAGGCGCCCAGCGAGCTATGTATTAATACAAAACATCCAATACATCCATCCAAGTCCGATGCCTATCTATAACGCTCCCCTAACCGAAGATTTCCTGGGCTCTATCCTAACATTTCAACATAGCGTTCTGATATCTACTAACGTGTGACTTACGCAAAAATCCAGAGATTTTGGGGATTGTTGTAGGTATCAGCAGTGTACGGGAAGCGAACTGTCCAGGAACTTTGTCAGTACCGAGCAGTCAGTCCTAGGGTGTTTGCATGACGTGACTCACGCGTCGGGGGTTCCGAGTAATAGGCTAAAATGTGTGAGGATAGTGACATTGCCATGATTTTATCAAGCAACAACGATTTTCCTCACCAATGGGTGTAGCCTCGTCAAAGTAGCTGTACGCAGTCCGCCAATTATGACTGAGCAAGCGAGGATTAACAGACACTCAAGGCTCCGGTCACCAAAGAGTTTTTACCGCATGTTAGCAGAAACTAATCTGCAAGACTCGGGTCAACAGCCCGTATCCAAGACATTCGGGATACTCACAAATCCGGCGGCGCAAGGGGATCCTGATTAGACCTTTCTCTTGAGCACAGCACGCTGATGTCATTAAATGTTCCGCGTACGTTTTTAAGTCCTGCCGTCTTAATTTCAGAGTCGAGCTCCGTCCATTCCAAAACCTGATATCCGGCCATGCCTGTGTCGCGTTTTTGTCAAAAAATATGGAAAGGGCGACATGAACAGTACCCTTGAACTCTATGCCCCGTCCAGGACGACCGCCGAATACCGCAATCGTTGTGTTGTGGCGCTCCCTCATGAGGGTGCTAAATGTAGCGCAGGTCGACGCACAATTTCCATTTGTGACTAAGGAAAGTCGTGAATAAAAACAGGTTGGCGCAGCATACCAAAGGGAATACCTATAGCAACTTGAGACAGATCGAACGGGGCTTGAGTTGGAATAAGTACGGAGGTGGGACAAGTGTCCTAAGCGCTGTCAGAACAGTATGGAGGTTCAACATTGAATACTTACAAGGAAGCGCTGGGATGTGGTGCTCCGGATGCCACCGATATCGACCGGAAGTGGTGGGGAAATGTAGTTGAAATCGTTGGGGAACAGCGTATCATTTAGGAAAGCCCCTGAGGTAAGCATCAGCACTCTCCGAAACGTGGATTAGATCCCGTACACTGCTCTGGAACGTAAAATGAGTCGTCCTCGTTGATCCGCTCCGCTATTACCCGACGGACTACCTTCTGCGCGAGTTCGTTTCCTCGAACGGTACTCTGGAAGCCACTTAGGTGTGCCCGTCAGATAGGCCGTAGTAGAAAACGGACACCGAACTCTCACGGGTATCCAAAGCCAAGCCCCGATAGGTACTGGTGTAGGTAAATTCCCTGGCATATGAACCCCCCTGGATTGTTTGTAAGGTCAATGAGAAGCCGCGTCGCTCCTGCGTCCCTGAGGGAAGCGATTGTAGTAGCTAAATCAAGCTGGAATTGCTCATAGCTGGGTTCTTGAAAAGATCCTACGAAGAGCTACCAGCGGTCAATTGTCGCAAGTGGAAAATATGGCGCAACTTACGACGCCAGTGTTACGGTCCGGGAGGACATACGAAACCATGTAACTAGCATTTGTATCGACTACCGGCAATGACGGTTGAAATTGGAGAGGTAGCCCAACCGCAACGGAAGGTAAACGAGTAATGCCTTTAGGCGGGGGTTTCTGAGTAGGCGGCTGGTGATGAAGTTGTTGATGGGCTGGCCTCGAACCCCTGTCCACGCCATTTGTATTGGCGTTCGCGGCGCAGTTGTTTGCCCAACTGGGTCGAAGTTAAAATCATGCAGGTGAATGAGATCAGAAAAAGACCCACTATGAGTCCCGGTCCGAAAAACTGTTCCCCGTAAATACGTCCAGGAACGGCACCGTGACAATTTCAGCTTGCGTTGCTCCCACCGGCACCAACGAAAAATTCAGACTTTCTATGGGATTGAATACCCTTCCAGCTAGATCTCCGAACTTTTGCGAAAACGAAGAGCCGGAAAATCTGTATCCGGTGAAAACACTGTTTACGCGGACGCCGTGGTCGAGATAATTGCCAGTTACAGTGTCTGCGATCAAGTCCACGTAGTCGTATGGGTCCTGGCCTTCAATCTGAAGGACTCGCGCGCCTGCCAGCCGCTTCCAATCGAAGTTAATCGACTCGTAGTAGCTGGTAAAGCCTGGAGGGACCAACGAAATGAAGTCGGGTGCGTCCGATGCAATGTATACACCTTCAATGCCTTCGACAGATATGGAAACCACAGGAGTTGGAAGAAGAGCTTCCCAGTTTACGTAACAGAAGGGTAGCCACACTGCGGAGACGATAAATACTGGCTGTACAATTCATCGTCTGATACTACTCACATGTATGCCCATCATTTAGTTGGTTGATAGTGTTATATAAATCGAGGTTGAAGTCATAGTCAGTCTGGGCACACATTAGTTGTAGATGATGGATTGAGTTGTATTGTCTCACCGCATACGGTGTGGAATTTATCCGGTCGAGTTCTGCACGTATGTTTATGGTACTTGGGAAAGGAGTGCTCGACCTCGGATAGTAGTCCTCGAAGGTGTAAAAATCGAAGACCCTCGACACAGTAGTCATTACATTTCTCCGAAGAGTTTGGTTGAACGGAAAGGACCTCAAACAAGCTAGTGTGTCCCTAGGTGTCGAGAAAAGTGATCCTGCGATAGCGGCACAAGGGTCAGAGGGGGCCGGCGCGGCGATAGCGGCAGCTGGGAGGAGGCTCCAAACAATAAGTTCAGAGAGTAGCATAGCAGTAGATCGACCCTCGGTACGCGAATTTCACGCAAGTTGGAACGAGTTCTGGGGAGATCGCCCCTCGAGCGAGGCATTTTAAACGATTCCGGTAACGGCATACGAAGCAAGGAGCGGAACAGTCGGCCGCCCCACGAAGACTGAGAACCAGAAGCGCGCCCGAGTGTAACGTCCGTGGTGCGGAGACGGGATTGCAGTCCCAACTCCCAAGCCCACTGGATTAGGGAACACTATGAACTGCTCTGGTAGTCTGTCTTGATTCAGTCTGAAGGAGAGGGGTTCAGGCTACAGTATGGACCATGGTCAGACTAGATCCTTGCAAGAGCACTCGGATAGCCACCTGCCAGGACCCTGGGAATACACGAAATGGCTAGTTGTTTCCGGTCAGCGCATTGCACGCCCATGTCTACATGTAGAAACAAAGGCTGCGATGCTAGAGAAGCACGAAGAACAAAGCAGGGAGCATCAGTAGAGCGCCAACGGCTAGATTTGGGAACTCGATGGGTTCGTCTTCGAAACATATTTTCTTAAAGTCATGTCGTGAAGGTCAAGTGGTTCGACTTGTTCTTAGCCAACATTCAGCGCAGATCCGCCGCTCCACCACCACCTACAATTGTCTTAGTACAAATTTACCGGTGACAAGCATCGCCGATATGCACAGCCTGGCGCGCGGGAGCGCGCAGATCGCCATAAGGGAAGTGTAGCGATCGCAAGGATCTTGAGCACTGCCTCCACCAAAAAAGACATAAGGAGAAATAGATCTCTCTTTTGCTTATTGGCAGCTGAGGCGGTGCGGATCGCGTTCCAGGTTACTCAAGGACGAGCTGCCAGCAGAAAGCCAGATTGAGGAAAGACCAGCCTCCCGTTGAGCATGAAGAGAGCGTGAGATAACACAGGAATTACAGTAGTTGCGTGCTTCTCTAGATAGTTCTTGTCATAAGGAAGCTTCGTGGACTAACCATTACTCTCGTTCCCTTTGTATCGGACTCTCACGCGTTCTAAAATGTTCATCGAGGATAGTTGGGAAGTGTCCGCGGGGTATGATTGGGTTTGCACGTGGTACGTTCGACCATGCGAGGCTCGAGCCGAGAATCAACGAGGTGAGAACGTGGCGGGAGGTTACGAAAAGTTGTACAAGCCCAATCCAGACGGGTGCTGACAGAATGGGCTTAAATGCGGAACCCGACCTGTCGAATGTGGTCGTCCGAACTACGGAGTGGGATGGGCCCAGAACGAAGTCCAGAGTCTCTAAGGTGTCTTCGCCACTGTTACGTATAGTCACAGCGCTCCAAAACGGCATCCACGGAAGCACCAGGTGCTGTATCTGGGGTTTTAAAAAAAATGTGTACCTTCAGAAACTAGGTGCGACGCTATACTGGTTACCAGAATGGAATACAACCACTGTTACTATATTTGATCGCCAGCGAACTTTCATGCAGCCCTGAGCTTTAGTACGATCTGTATCAATGGCATATAGAGAAGATCATGCCCCACGCAAAAATGTCAATTTCTCGCGCGAAGAATGGCAAGATCTTCAAAATGGTGAAGGGCGCTAAATCACACCAGGCTTCTCACATATAAATGACAACGGATACGTGGCGTGTTGTTGTACATAATACAAAGACTTCGACCAATTAACCATCCCGACTCGGCTTGACAGTCAGGTGTGCTGCTGAAGGATAGAAGGTATGCACCAAAGCAACGCGATCAAGGCGGCCGTCCGAAAGGTTGGGGTTAGATGAAACTTCGAGCGATTTCCCCCCACCTAGGGATAAGACGACAGCCTAAGTCGCATACTCCATAGTTTTCATGGCCGTTACTCTGGAAAAGACAGTCAGTGCGCGGCAAAAGGGGTATAACGACCACACGCACTGGAACGGGCACGCATTTTTCGGCGTTTACGTCTGAGCCTACGAGACCTCTTTTTCTTCCACTTCTCTCTCATTCTGAAAATGTTCCGCCGAAATGTTAGAGGAAATCAGGAAGTTTGAGAAACGACTTACATGACTTGGTAAAGAGAGGACTGGGTTGAGGGCGATTTGGAAGGTGGCTAAGTTACTTGAGGCTTGAAGAGCTGTACAGTACATTACTAATATTTTTCCACGCTCTAGCACGTGATTCAGGACTCTATCGGAGATCTGCATGCACGATGCGTCCTAGCAGAGAGTCATGGGGAAGCACAAGAGGAAAGCAATCCCCGCAGCTTTGCACTCAGAGATTTCAGAGTACGCTTCCTTGCTTCGCGTATTGCGTGCAACAGACACACTCGACATTGCCACTCACCTCACCCGACGGGAGTCCCCTCATGAAACGGGTCAAGCCACGTCCGTATA
This sequence comes from Lactarius vividus, assembly GCA_021527035.1. Lineage (NCBI taxonomy): Eukaryota > Fungi > Basidiomycota > Agaricomycetes > Russulales > Russulaceae > Lactarius > Lactarius vividus. The sequence goes on from JAKELG010000125.1 coordinate 92,458, forward strand.
TGACGAACCAAGTCGGCGTGACTCTCCCACGTCGTCTCGCGTGGAGAGTAAACGCGCTGCGAGTCCGCTTGATGAAGAGACTAGCCGATCGTCGCCTGAAGGTGAATCCGTTCATCCTGGAAGGTCATGGAAGCACTGGACTCGATGGCCTCTTATCCCGGAGGACGTTCACCTCCCCGAGTGGGGGTTCGAAGACGAAGTGTACTCACTTGCGAAACAAGTTCTGCTGTCCGACGTCTCGTATCTGGATTATCCTGCCGCGGTCTCGTCGCGATCTCCTGGTGCAGACTCCGATGACTCTAATGTGCTGATTGAAGACCGGGCTGATGTGCTGTTGCCCCCATCCTCGTTGCGCACTTTAGCCGATGTGTCCTCGTCCCACCTGGAACGCATTTTATCGGCTCTGGCGTCATATAGCCTTTCGACGGAGGAGAGCACCCACAACCGAAGTCACCCTATTGGTTGGGAGTGTATCCTCAATGTTGTTGGCACTGCTGGGCTCGTCGATGGCAAGTAAGTCCGGTGACTCTTGCTTGGTGGAGACTTATCAAGACCCGTGTCGTGTTCTAGCATCATACAAAACGTGAAATCACGCCTTACGACCATCTATGGTTCCCAGACCGGTCCGTAGACCGATCTAATCACTGTCGTTCTGTTTACCCTTTCTTTTCGTAACAGATGTAATAGATCCGAGCGATGACATAGGCTATGTTGAAATGCCCACGATGGTGGCCCTTCACGATCTAGATGTTGCGGACATCATTGGTGGCGAGAACTCTAGAACCTGTAGGTGCCTAGGCGGCCGGGAGGAGATACGTTGACTGACCTCGTCGATGGCAGGGCGGAAGGAGGGTCTGTACGAGAAACCCAGTTGTGGGGCTCGAACAACACCTGTGCATCCACGTGCCGGAACCTCTTCTTCCGACGGAGAAGAGTAAAGCGTTTTCCTGGAATATCGGAATCATCGGCAATTCTGCGGACGTCGGCTCCTCAAAGCATTCGAAACGTTCGTACTTTTTCCGGAACGTATGGACATCTTCACATTTCTGCTGGAGGACAAATGCCTTCGTTGGCTCTGTTGGTTCAGCCCGTTCATTTCCGGCCCTTGCCTTGTTCTAAGCAACTCAATTTCGGGGATAGTATCATTGTTCCCCATATCCACGCGTACATACACCTCTTCCATATCTACTGAACTTCTGCGCTCTCATATCGCCATCGGGTGTCAGCCGCACGATGCCTACCCTTGTTAGCGCACATTACGTACTACACGTAGCTATTTCGTGTTCATGTCCTGCAGGCTGCGTTCGGTCATCACTTCGTAAAGCCCATCCACCTGCCTGCGCCCGAGTCGCTCACTCCAGAGCTGCATGATTGGATGCCACTCATCTCTCGAGCGGGGCATGCCCTCTCCACTCTTCTCCACGTCTATGACCCTCGTAAAGCCTTTTCGGAAAGCTGGAAGGGCATCCCTCGGTAGGGACGGCTCTGCGGGCGGCGGGCGATGAAACACGAGAACGGGTGTCGTGCACAGTGCCGAAAGTGTAGGGTATGAGAGCAAGGGACCGCCGACGGTCACGACTGAGCCGAACGGCTGCAATGACGTATTGTCAGATGTCTGCTGAAACTGGAGCGCGCGGCGCCACCACTTCTGCGCCGACTCGGCTGCGACGCTGCCTCCCTGGGCAAAGCCAAAGAGATGAATGCGGTGCGCAGGCCATCCGCAATCGCCGACGAGATGGTCGAACACGCTCATCATGTAGTCGATTGCCGTCGTCGGATTTGGGTGCGCCAGGACGTCGCCGAGCGGATCGAAGGAAGGGTACCACTGGAACGCCTGTTCGTACAGATACGGTATCCTTTGTGCCCCACGAAAGAAAAACAACGACGACAAAACGGTTACATGGAGGCTTTAATATGGAAGCTCGCGGGACGCACGCACTGCTCGGGTGCCCGAAGAGCGAGGGTGGCCGTCTGAGGAAGCTTGAACGAGCGGCCGAGTTTTCCGAAGGGGAGATGGGTGTCCCCTACGCGTATGTCAATGGAGCCAGAAGTGGTGGATCAGAAGCGTCCACCCTCCAAAAAAGAAACAAAGGCCGTGCGGACCAAGACCGTGGAGAAGGACCAGGAGATTCTCATCGGTTCCGTCATCGCTGGGCGAATAATCGAATGGCGCAGAGATAGCGGTCGATTGTGGCGGCGGCTTGACCTTGGGACGTGTGGCGTCCCCTGCAGGGGCCGCCTCCACTTGTAAATGGAGCTCTGAGGCCATCGTGCTTGGAGTGCTTTGGGAACGAGGACGAGGGGGAACGCCCGAAGAGAAACGGTGACCACTCGTGGTAAGGCTGGCATCGCTTCCTTTCGGTGCGATCCCGAGCGAGTGTCATTACATCATGTCATTCCCAAGGCTATACAGTAGTCCGCTTATCGCCCGAAGCCACTCCCACTTCCCGGGTTTTCGAAGAAACGACTCGCGATGAACGCAACGATTACAGTACTGTACATAAGTTCATCGTGGAATCACAGCCAATTTCACTTATGCCGAAATCGATGGAACCCCTCTCAACGCCTCGTATATTTACCGAAGATGATCGGCTTTTGCACACGTAGCACTTCTTCCCTCGGAAATGGCTGGCCCACCATGAGGTATTGGAAGTCCCCAAATTATTCTCATTTTTTTTTTGTTGGTACCTGAGAAATTTTCGGGAGACATAAGATAAGTTACTCCAAACCATGGGCAAAAAATCGGAGGGGATCGGGCGTGTGCAAAACTGTAAAACATCGTTACGGCACCACCGTAGTCGCTCGAAGGTTTGACAACAACACGTCACACGTAGAGAAGCACGTACGTATACGATGACAATAATGTCGGGCCCATATCGTGCCAGTGCTGCACCCTCGGTAGCTCACTCACGCCACTCACTAAGATAGTCACGAGCGCTCGACCTGGACCAGAATGGTCGGGTGTTCAATACCGTGTATAACGCCCGCTCTGTGAGGAAGAATTGGAAGCCAAAAAAAATTGCAGGTTCTTCTGATCCGTCACGAAGGGTCATCACGTCTTGTACAAGAAGGGGGCCACACACACGGTTTATACACTGCGCAATGCTCACCAAATGCACCGGTTACGCCGGTGCAACGCTGATGTCCGACCGCATCCCCTGCGCCAAGCTCCTCGGGTCAACGATCCACAGCGCAGCAAGCCTCCCCTCGCCCCGCGCCTCAGCACCATACCCACGCGTCTTCACCTCCCGCAAGACCGCCTTGACGCTCGCCCTGTTCGCCGTGAGCGTCGTCCACCCACGCACGGCGCCACACAGCATACTCTGCACGGTATGCACCGTCAGCCGCCCGTTCGTGCGAACGACCGCGACGCGCTGGAGCTCGCCGTCGCCCGCCTCCTCGGGTGTAGGTGTGGAGCCGGACGCAAGGAGCGCGCGGCACGTCGCTTCGAGCGCACTGAAAAACCCCGCGCGGGGCGGCGGCGTGTCGATTGACGTTGGTTCGGGGGCGGAGAAGACGCGGATGGGGAGGAGCGGGAGGAAGGCGCGCGGGTAGCGTGATTGTGCCCAGTACTGCGCCTCTCGCTCGTTGAGAGACACCGAGGTGTCGTCGGTGTCCGCGAGGAAGAGCGCGTGCGCGCGACGCTTCTCGGCTGGGCCGCCGATCTTGGCGACGATGCGCAGGCAACGGTCCCTAGCCTCGGGCGTCGTCCAAAACTCGACACGAGGAGAGGCCTCCCCGTCCATCGTTTCCCCCGGATACACGAGCAGGCGTTCGTAGATCTCTTGCAATATTCCCTTGCGCATCTCTTGCAGCAGCTGCTCGGAAAGCGCGCGGGAGTGCTGATTTGGACCATAGACGTCGTCCTCAATTGTGTTCATTATGCTGTCACTACTGCCCCCGTTTTTCGCACGGAGGCGTGACCGCTTCCATTCCACATATTCTGCGGAAGGTATGAAACGCGTATAGGCGGCATCTACGGTATCAGGGAGCGGCGCGTGTGAGAGATCAGAGACCAAAGCGACCAAAATGGAGAGATCGAGGTTGATTCGATGCGTCGGGACGAGCGTTGGGGGTGGGGGTAGAGCGGGCGCCAAATCCGTCAGCTGGCCGATCGGGCCACGTTCGCCTAGCTTAATTGAGAGACCCATGTTACGCAGTAATTCGACAGTGAGCGCGATTCTGGAATCGTTCTCACACCTGTCGGGGGTGTCGGGGTCTATTCGCGTGAGGCGGAGGACGACCTCTGGAGGTTTGTTGGTGCCCAAGACGGGATTGACGCGTGCAGCGGCGAGGAGCCCACGCCCCACGCGCAGGAGGCTGTTATCAAACTCGGATTGCGCCAGTGAGGGGCCGGCCATGTTATCATCCTCGTCCTCGGAATCAGTGAAATGGGAGTCAATTTCGCGGAACTCTGCTAGGAGCCTTGTGTTCTTGGCGCTGATAGCAGAGTCAGAAAATCACGAGGGAACGGACAGGAGGGATGTGACATGCGTGTTGACACGGATCCATGTGTGTCCATTGTTGGCGACAACATCAACCTTGACCCCTGCAGACTTGTGCTTGTCGGAGTTTTGCGGGAGCGCCTGTTTTCGTCCCTTGGCGTCGGGATTAGTGGTATCTTTTGAGTGTTCAGAAAAAGTCCTTCCGATTGCAACTATAGGAAGTGGAGAGGACAGCACCTCCTTCCACACAGCAATGAGGTAGGGAGCATTTGTCGAGGGTGGCGGCAAGGAGGCAGCGTCTGGAGCCGCCAAAAACTACTGGTGAAGAAAAGAGAGACGCTCGATTCATTTGGATGGCAAGTGAAAGCATGGCGCAGGCTGTACCTGCTTGGTGACGTCCAAATCTCGCTTAACTGCCTCTAGCAAAGGCCGCAGACCAGATATGTGATCGCTGTCTTGATTGATCGGGGCATCGAGTGACGAGTCCAGGATAGGAGGATTACTGACTACGGGACGATATGACGTGATAGATCGATAGACGAGCTCCAACTCGTCAAGTTGCTTTCGAGCCTCGGTATCCGAGTGTGTTATTGGCATGTCAATCGGTAGAAGCCCGCATACGCTGGGTCGCCACGAAGAGGAACCTGAAGACGCGGAACCCGGAAAGGCAGGTCCGGTCCGAGTCCACCCCATCGCCGTGTCCAACGGTCTCACGGGCGCTCCGTTTCTTTCCTCACTCAACAACGCCAAAACCGCGACTTTCTTTTCAAAGACTTTTCCCTCTGCAGCAGAAGCCATTCTCCCAGGATGAAGGCAACAACTCCCACTATGAGCGAAATGCCTGGCCGTGAGTCTATTACTTGTTTGTTTGCTAGAGTCGTAAGTTGACGTGTCTAAACAGCGAAGGTCTACGTGGGTCACCCTTTTGTGTCTACCTAAACTTTTCATGACATTACGATTTCTTAGAATGTGTGGTGGGGTGATTACCACCATGGATTGCAGAAGCAACGCGGAGTAGTCACCTACAGTACGTCTGTTCCCTTTCGCCCCCCAATCAAACGCAACTGACTCGCAAATAGCCGTGTCCCCCTTCCGCCAGAGCGCTACCAGCCACCTGTTCCGCAGCTATCTTTTTAATGGCTATCGTCGCCTCTCTGCGCAGCTGCCTTACTGGCTTATCCCCGTTGGTATTGGTGCGTTTAGTCTCTCCTATCCCATGATCGCTGTTTGACGGATGTGAAATGTACAGGCTACAGCGTCTACGCATGGGCCAAGAAGAGGGACGCCTGGCAGAACAGCAAGGCGGGACATCTCGCTGGCGCATCCCACTAGATACACCCCGTTTTGTGGGGCCACAAGTAATAGATGTCTGTTGTGGAGCGAATGGTAGTCCCTGCAGGCACGAACCGATCAGACGCTCGAGATTATCGCTATGTTGTATAGAAAGGTGGGAGGAAAGCGAAAAACTCCGTGTGAGGAAATGCCGTGGGTGCCTGTGAGGCGAATCGGGATTTGGAATTTTCCACAAGATGATGGGTGCATTATCGTCATCTCGATGGACACACGATGCTTGTTTCCATCTGGACTGGTCGATGTGTCACGGTCAAGCTGGGCAAAGGTCAGCAGATCAGTGAAATGAGTTGATGTATTGTTGTTGGGGGTATCAAAGAATCGGGCGTAATCAGTCAGGGATATATATCTATTCTGAGACTTGGACTTTGTGGAGGAGTACGGGCGGAACAGGTCAGGGTCAGTGGCGTGTATTGTAGATATGTAACCGAAAAGGGAGGACGGGAGTACAGAGTGGAAGCGGCTAGAAGCGGACGGATATAGAAAGGGAATCGTGAGCGGTGGTGACAGGTGAGCTGAGAGGGGAGGAAAAAGCGAGTGGACGTTCTTCATTTGGGAGACCAGACCCGGGGTCGATCTCAGATCTCCTTACAGGATGAGTGGGCTTCAAGCCGTCGCCAGCCGCGTTCATGTATCCCGCCCGTCTATCTTCCCCTTTCCCTCTCCCTTCCCCTCCTCCTCGTCCCGTCCCTCCCTTTTTCCCGTATGTAAAAAGTGTTGTATGTGTCTGGCACAATACTCAATCCCGTGGCCGGAGGGTGGGAGCGTGACGTGACCATTCCGTCACGTTGAATCCGTGACTCGTCGCCTCGAGTCCTGTTGTTCTTGCTAGCCTAGCAGACCGCCCCCCCCTCGACTCAGCATACAAAACGGTCGCGGTGTCCCATTTTTCTCTGCACCACACTCTTCATAGAAGAAGGAAGACACCGTCGTGTTTTTACATACGTCAGCTAGAGAATCCAGTTGCTAACGGGCCCAGTGAGATACCGAGCAGTCTTTGCGTATCGCATCATCATTGATCGTCCCCTCTCTCCTCCCAAGCCTCGGCTCTCCGAGCGAGCGTTACCTTTCGCAAATAGCACTCCGTCCACACGTACGGCCAGCTTACCTCCGTTCTCCCCTTCCAACACTCAAACGTAAGCTTTTTTGGGTTCTTCCGATCCATCTTTCCCTCGTTCCCTCCTCCCCTGGTCCGTGCGCCTCCTTCCGAATCGTCGGCCTCTCCCTCATATCCCATTTCCCAGCACGTATCCACCTGTCCCTTTTGTCAATTATCTCAACTATATGCTAATACATTCTCCCCCTCCCCTCCTAATCAGGTCTTCCCCACCCCTCACGAGGTCCGACCTCTTTCCTCTCGTCCGTACGTCTCATTTCACATCTCCCTCCTTATCCGTGCACGTGCTCATCATCCTTCCATCTACCTCTTAGGCCCTCATCCAGGTACTCTACCTCTTCCCCCTCCGATGGCCCGTCAGCTCGCCGTCGTTTTGCTGACTCACCCTCTCCCTCAGGCGCAGCCCCCCACCCCCGCGTGGGTCACGCATATAGCGCCAGAGCTTTACATTCCTCTCATCTCAATGAACCTTAATACCAATGGATTCCCGCAACCCCAAGGAGGACAGCAGCAATTTCTCAGCCCCGCCATGCTACAATCCCTCCAGAGCCAGGGTCAAAATCCACAATTTCAGAAGAACAACAATAATCCCGCGTTGATGAATCCTCAGATGTTTCAACAGCAAGGCTTGGCGATGAACCCCCAGCAATTGTTGAACGGCCGTGGAACATCGGCAATGTCCCAACAACTGCAACTGAACCAGTCACTTAACCCCGCGCTACTTCTCCAGATGCAGGGCGGTAACACTATGCAAGCCGGTTTAGGCGGTGGCATGGGCAGTGTTGGCCAAGGCGCCCTCGGTATGGGCGGTATGAGCAACGCGGCCATCATGGGTGGTGTGAACGCGAACGCTATGGGGCTTACCCAACAACACCTCGCTCAGTTACAGCAAATGACCCCTCAGCATCAGATGCAGGCGAAGATGCTTGTGAGGAACATTGCGTCTGATTTTGTTTGACGTAGCTAATTTTTTTCCCCCTTCCCTACAGCAACAAAGAGCGTTGCAACAGCGGCAGATGGGGCAGATGAACCAAGGTCAACCTCAGTTTGACCAACGGCAGCAAATACAACAGCAGCCGATGCAACAACGATTCCTCCAGGATCAACCGCAATTTAATCCTGGTCAACAGAACGGCCTTCAAGGCGTTCTCGCCCAACAGCAAAGCATGCACAACACACCGAATTTTTTCGAAAGGCCCTCATCTTCATCTTCTGCTACGCATTCTCAACCCTTCTCTCAGCAGTCGCCGCAGGGGCAGCAGTTCTCGCAGCAGCAGAGTTCCCAATTTCAGATGATGCCACCACCACCCCCTCGTCCGCCATCATCCCGTCCAGGAACTTCGCAGTCTCAAGTATCCCATCACTCTGGACCTGCGGCAGCGGTTGCACCGTCCTCACCTGCTCTGGGGGGTGCTGGTCACCTTACTGGGATGCAACGGCCGCCGAGTCGGCCGAGGACATCTAGCGGATTTAATGTTTTTGGCCAAGGCCCGCCTATCCCACCTAAACCTCCAACTCCGGTTCAGTCGTCGCTCCCTCACCAGCCGCAGCCACAGGCTCATACCCCTACCCATGCGACTTCTCCGTTCCTTCACCAGCAGCTCCAACTCCAGTCGCAACAGCAGCAGCAACAACAACAGTCGGCGCAGCATCAGCAGTCCCAGGTGCACCCTCAAGGATTTGGCCAGGTCCCTGGCACTCCAGTCCCTGGTTCACCAGGTCGGAAACGACGACTGACGGGACAAGGTGGCATGGACGCTCAGTTTGGTGGCATGGCTGGGGCTGGGATGACGGGGTTGGGCATGAATAATGCCGGTAATGTCGGCGCAGGTGGATTGATGTCCATGCCGCAGTCCATGGGTTCGCCGAACCCAACGCTACTCGGCGGCGCTGGTGGTGGGCTCATGGGACCGCCTCACGTCGTCCCGTCGCGCGCGAACTCACTTGGCGGCCAAAACCCTCAACTTCCACAGGGCCTTGATGACGGTAGTCTTTTCCAGCAACAGCTAGCGGGTGGTCAAACTTCACTTCCTCCGCAAGTCTCGCAACCACCGATCCCGGGTGGTGTTGGGCCGTTCCAGACTCCTTCCGGCGTCCCCAACGTTGGGATTGGCGGTGGGGGGATGAGACAACGGCAGCCGGTTCTTGGGACGCCTGGCTTCCCTGACATGCAAGTGTCCCTTCAAAGCCCAATGGTACAGAAGGGCCCTCAAACCGTCATGACACCTGCGCAAATGCAGATGCAGATGCATGGTGGGGACGCCTTGACAATCAACACTGGTGTGCCAGAAGTGCAAGGTCTCCCTGTTGTTCCAGATGCCGCTGTTCCTCTACCTCTTTCACACCCTCCGACTGCACCGGTGTCCGCGGCACCGTCGACAGCTACCTTACCTACCCACTCAACGCTCCCCTCTGCATCGCATTCGTCTGCGCCCGCGAGTAGCAAGACAATGCGCGTGACTCTCGTGTCACCTGCTGATATCAAGCCGCTGGATGAAGAGGAAGTGACGCAGGTGAAAGGCTGGATGGCTCGCGACAAGGAATACGATTCATGCCACCGCGGCATGAAAGAACGTATGGCGGAAGAACTTCGCGCGTACCGGGTTGAGAATCGCGATTTGTGGTGGGAAGTAACCGATGGCAAGAAGATGAGGACGAAGTTTGGCGTCACGTATCCTGGTCAACGGTTGCGGGACAACAGGAAAAGGGGTAGGCGCGAAGGGTTCAGGTTGTATGTTTTTCCGCCGCTTTATTAGCAGAGACAAACACACCCTCTTACCTCGTCCACAGGCCTGCCAAAGTCGACCCCGAAGAAGCGAAGCGCGAAGAAACTCTCGTTCCTATCCGGGTAGAGTTTGATGTCGAACACCACAGAATGCGTGAAGCATTTGTTTGGAATATCAACGGTAAGCTGGGCACCCCACCGTACACTTGTTTTTATACTGACTGTCGTTGATAGACCCAGTCGTCACTCCGGAGTTGTTTGCTCAGTCTCTCGTCGACGACTATGCTTTAGCACCTACCTATTTTTCCGTTATTGTCAAGTCGATCCAGGACCAACTCAGCGACTACCAGGCCCACACGACAGACGTGGTATCCGAGATTGAGAGCGAGACTCTACTGCAAGGTCGGCTTGACGAGAACGAAAAGGCTTGGTGGGATAAGTGGCGCAAGGAGCTTCCATCCATTGCAAAGCGGCCAAAGGAAGCACTCATTACTGGCAGGAAGCGACGCAAGGTGGACGTTAACGTCAAGGTTGAGCGTGATCCGGATGCGCCTGCCACCGTGGCCGATATTGAGATTGATGAGAAAGAGCAACAAGAGGAGATGCGTATCCTTATTAGGGTTCGTAGCACTCCACACCGCTTCACACACGGAAGCTGATGCCCACATGCCGTAACAGCTCGATATTGGTATCGGATCGATGAAGCTTGATGATCAATTTGAATGGGACATTGAGAATCCCGGCGCTTCACCTGAACAATTTGCTGAGGTGTACGCGCGGGAACTTGGTCTAGGCGGCGAGTTTGGGTGAGCAAATAAGGTTGTTTGATGTCGAGGATATATCCGACAACTTTCACGCATTTCTAGGACGGCCATTGCCCACTCAATACGAGAACAAGTCCACACGTATCAAAAATCCCTCTTCCTCGTTGGCCACCCCTCCGATGGTACTGCCGTGCAAGATGACGACCTCCGCATGTCTTTCCTCTCCCCTGTCACATCTGTCGCTCGACCTATGGACCAAGTCCAGGCGTTTACGCCAATCCTCAACTACCTCAGTGACAGCGAGATGGAACGCAATGAGAAAGAGCGCGAGAAGGAAATGAACAAACGGAAGAAACGCAACACTCGTGGGAGACGCGGTGTCGCACTTCCGGATCGCGAGCCCATCAAGACCCTCCGCACGCCTGCCATTGGTTTCCCCGACGTGGACCCTGCTGTTCTTGCACTGGCACAGGCTGCAGCTGCGCCCACGTCGCGCAGAGCTGCGGCCGCCGCTGCCTCGCTTACCATCGCTAACATGGTCGCGTCGGAGAATGGCACTGCCGTCATTACACCAACGTTGCCCATGGCTACACCGACTGTAGCTATCCCCTCTGCACCCAAGGAGAAGAAGACGAAAGGGTTGTTCAGGGCCCCACCGTACCCTCCGACCGTCCTCCACCCTCGTGCTCAGGTCACGGCGCCGACGATGTCCACCGCCGCAGACGCTTCGAAGCTTCCACCACCGTTAGAGAATGACCCCCCTGCCCCGATGCCTGTTCCCCCACCACAGGACAACCGGCTTCCAAGGGTTATTTCAGCGAAGCGCGCCAAGGAACTCGAAAGAGAGGCGAAAGAGAAGGAATTTGCAGATGGACAGCACCCGAACTTTATCAACGGAATCTGGCATTGCTCAAATTGCGGCTGTCCAGAAGATATCGCCATCGGGCGTCGCAAGGGGCCCCTAGGCGATAAGTCGCAGTGTGGTCTATGTGGTACGGAACGAAATGAATTTTTTTTTTTTTTCAATGATGTGAAATCTTTACTAACGGGTTTGTGCGGTAGGTAAATTCTGGCATCGCCACCGTCGGCCGAGGCCGGTCGTATATAATCCGGATCCTGAATACCATCTTGGCCTGCGTACAGAAACCGACAAGTCGAAAATCTATCCTAAAAAGAAAGGAGGTGCAGCTGCACGCGCTACCAACACCCCGGCTGTTGACCAAGATGAACCCACTCCTGCACCGGCGCCCGAACCTGAGATGCCTAGCAAGCCGGAACCGGTGGTTGAAATACGGCGCGCACAATCAGGTGCTGGGCGTCGTCACGTTGATACGGAGCGGGCGGTCTCACCGGTTTCGTCTGGGAGTTCAAGCGCTTCGGAATCGCCCTTGATTCTGAAGCTGAACGGCACCGGGCACTCGAAATCTGACTCGAATACGCCCATGCCCCCACCAACAACGGATGATATGTCACCTCCACATCCTGGCCCTTCAGATCGGCCGACATCACCGGTGCAACCCACTGTGGTACGTAGCCAATTGTTGTCTAAAATCGCTGTTTCCCGGAGCTTATGATGCCCCCCATTGCGTAGGACCGGCCACCAGAATCGCTGATCGATGCACATGCTGCGATGAACGCGAAATATCCCGACGACAGGTTTGAAATCGCAATGCGTACGGCAGCTAGTGGTGAGCAGGAGTGGCGAGTGAGGTGTCTAGATTGTCCTGGGAAGGTTCGTAATTCCCTTCGGTCACGTTGATCCTTTGACGCTGACTTTCGGACCAGCTTTATATCCCTGGCGATGGCATGAGTAATTTCGAGGTGCATCTCAAGAATAGGAACCACCGTGCCAGAGTCTCTGAACGTGTTGGCACCGCGAGGACACGAAGTTCTCATGATCAGCGCTAAGCGACTGATACCTTGTTTATATTGTCTATATGTTTGCCGCTATCTGTTTTTGCATGTCGCATCCCGCGCTGTCTTCTTGGCTCTCAAATTATCCATCTTACCTATACTTAGTTGTTGTCTGGATGTCCACGGCGGATACCTTATGTCTGTATACACACCATCTCAACAAATACTTACCCCCAACCATGGGGAGCGGGATGTGGCACGATTGAATAGAAAACAAGTCGAGTAAATTATCAATTCAAGTCAGCTGCCGCGAGTTCTAACAATCGCCTGCGTTCCTCTGCAGCGGTGCGACCTGCCTCGTGGTCTCCCTCGCTCACTCCAAGTTCCATAACGGTGTCGACCCATGCAAGCGCCCACGCTCCATTCCCAGCCTTGGTACCTCCGAGCACCTGTCGTTTTTCCGCCGAGTCCTTCAAGCCTTCCCAGCGCGCACGTGTCGGCTGCGTGTCGGTACGATCTATCAAAAGTGAGCGCGATGATGCGGAGCAGAGGGGAAAACAACGACTGACAGAGCACGATGCCGATGTGGGGCTCATACACCCCCCTGGGCACCTTTTCCTCCAAGCGCGCACGCTTGCGCCTCTGTGCACCCGTCGCGGCGCTTTCGTCCTCCCGGAGCTCCTGTGCACCCCGATCCTGTTCGTCTCCATGAGCCTGGCGCCTCCCCTTCACACGTTCCTCCTCTCCCTCCTCCTTCTTCTCCACATGCGACGACGACGACGACGTCGTCGTCGTGGTAGTAGCGCCAAAGATGCCTCCGTACGGCACGAGCGCGCGCCGGCGCTGCTTGGCCCACTCGGCGCTCGCATCGGCGGTACGCTGCGCCGCGGTCAACATCCAGTTCTCCTCGTTGAGCCCGTCGCGGTTCAGGAGCGACTTGCGCACCGCGTTCAGCGGGCCATCGCTGTAGGGCCCCCAGCCTGCGCTGCCGAAGAGCGTCGTTGGCCCGCCCGCGCGGTAGATCCCCTGCGTGCCCCCCGTGCGGTCACCCTTCTGTGCGTTGGCGAGTTCGGCCGCGGCGAGCGCGGCGGCGGACGGCGCGTTCGGGTCTGCGAGCTCGCCAACGGGGTCGCCGGGTTTTAGGCCCTTCTCGGTGATGTCGGCGAGCACCTTGTCTTCGTAATAGTCATCCACGACCCACCGCCCATCTGAGGGGGGTTGAATAAAAAAAAAAAGAAAGAAAAATTGTTAGGAAGATGGGAGATACGCACCGATGAGCGTTTTTGCGCCGTGTAGCTTGAACGCGCTGCGTGCGGTGATGAGCGTCACGCTGCGCGTGCGCAGGTGCGAGCCGAGTTTCCCGATCTCGATGAGGTACTCTTTTTCGGACGGTGTCGCGTTAAGCTTGTGCGCGAGCGGATTGCGGCGGAAATAGTACAGCGAGTCGCGGAAGCCCGACGTGCGCGCCGCGTCAATCGCGAGCATGTACATGCGCTCAGGGTGCCGATTGGGCAAATTGAACGTCTGCGCTTTGAACTTACGGCCTGCGAGCGAGAAAAAAAAAAAAGTCAAGTCAAGCATCTGAGCAGGCAACTATACACGCAACGCCGCACTGCACGCACCACCGAGCAAGTTCCCATTTTTGTCGATCTTCGTGTCGCCCTTCGCGTCGTCCTCCGTGACGAACTCGTCGCCCTCGATGACATACACCTTCCCCTGCACGATCGAGAACGGCTTCCCGCCGCCCATCACCTCCTCGTCGTGCAGCAGGCCCCCATCCACCCCAGGCGTGCCCTCCTCGCCCCCCGTCGCCGCAGCAGAGTCCTCGTCCCCGCCTGCCGCACCTGCACCGTCCCCACCTGCACCACCACGCCCCGGCAAGCGGATTGTGATCCCGCCGATACCCCCACCGCGCGAGCCCCGCCCCCGCCCGCGTCCGCGCCCACGCCCCCGTGCACGTCCTGCGCGTTCGCTGCCTATGAGTGCACCGCGCCCACGGCCGCGTGGGCGTCCGCGCGGCCGAGGCATAGGGACGACGTCCTCGACTGTGGGCTCGTCGGGGCCGCTGCCGTCGTTGGCTTCCTCGTTCATCGGCGTTGCGGCGTTCGTCGTGGGGGCGTCGTTGTCGTTGTCGTCGTCGTCATCGTTGTCATCGTCGTTGTCCTCATTGTCGATGGTGTTGGTGTTGTCGTTCGTTGGCGCGTCGCGGTCCGTCGTGGGCGTCCCTGGCGTGGTGCGCACCTCGAGGCGGGAGGGACCGACAAGAATCGCGTTGCTGGTGTTGTCTTGGACCTTGCGTGGTCGGATGATGATCTTGCCGCTGGCCATTGGGATCGTAGTGTCTAGTCGTGCCTGCGCGGGACCCGCGTTCTCGCTGCCCTTGGCACGTGCACGTGAATGGAACGCCACGGACCGGATTTATAAACCCCTGTCGTCATCTGCGCGCTCACTTGCGCCGCTTCACACCCCAACAATCCTGCGCTTCTTAGACGCATTCCCTAGTGATCAGGGATGGTCCAGGGTATCAGTATTGATCCTTTGACTCTTTTTCCAGTCGATTGACAGACTCGGTGGGCACAGCAAGACGGATTGGGGGCCAAGGACCCGATCTATCCACATTGGTCACACACCATACACGATGTACTGTCTCCACCCAGCGGTGGTGTCACCACGAATATATTTCACGCCCGCGCACAGTGTGTCACAACATTACAGGTCATGGGCACCAGCCATCACCCTGGTGGCCACCACGACGTAGGGACATTCCAACCAATGAGTCGACGAAAATCACCACGACAGTGTCGATTTTCCACCTCATGATTGCAGTCGATTTTAATACATTGATTTTTCAGATTACTGCTACTCGTACATCAATTCGAGAAGCGACTCTGAAAACTACCACAAGGTTCGCAAAGTTAGGCTGTCCGGACTGCACCTAAACATGTGCCATCCACGGGCAATGCGCATGAGACGACAGTGGGTCGAGCGAGTTGGCGACAGGCATGGGAGCAGAGAATGGGGGAAAAGAGAATGAATGATCCGGGCTGAGTGTATAAACGCGAGCAACTTGGATCCGGGGTTGGGGTGCTCGCTCGAGACGGACAGCACGAGGGGAGGGGGCGGAGGATCGGGGATTGGCTCGCGTGCACCGCGTACGTTCGGTCAGTTGACCAATGGAACCTCAGTGGGCTTCTTAACAGCCGACTTTACTCTCCTCTGAAGATATTTTTGTCAATAGGTGCTGTGAAGCTAATAAGGGGCCCACTGCAGGGGCTTGGGCGATGCGTATCTCTTCTTTTGAATCGCTGACGGGCAATGTGGCGATGGGTCTGCGTCAACGCGTGCTCGTGTAAAAGAACACACCTCTTTGTCTGTGTCGGATAACCCCTTGAAATATACGTCAAAGTCGACGAGACCTTGACCGCCTGGTTGTTGTTGGTTCCACTGGCAGCAAATATTCCTCAAGACAAAGTGCCAGTATGTCGGATGCATGGCTCGTTCGAGACAGAGGTTGGGTATGGGCGCGTGTGCAGGATTAGTTGTAATGTTTTGGATGTCGGATGGACCAGCCGCCGGTGTCGACGTTGGTTCGGATGGCACTGGAGGTGCGACGGGGTCCTGAGTCTTCTGCGTGATTGTTGACTTGGCCAGAGGATTTAATTTGAGCTTGATTCGAGGGGTGGGATCACCCCGTCGGTTGCCGCGGCGGTATTACTTCTGCCAGGCCGTGTAGTTCCAGCGGGTCGGAGGTGAGCCATCTAAGCCATGTGGCGCCGTCGCCGTAGTCGAGGCCTCTCCGAGTATGGTGTCTGTTGTTGCACATGTCTGTGTAGTGCTCGTGGTGTCCTCGGATGTCTAGGTGAACAGTCTTATTATCAAAGGACTTACACTCAGCTGAACGGGTGCCACGGAGACTGGAGCGGTGAAGGTTGGGCTGGCAGTTGTCGCTCCTGTGCGTGAGTCCCCGGCGGTGAACTCGATGCTGTGGGTGCGCTGAGGGAAGGGGGGGTATGTAAGAGACGTGGGGACGGCGCTGGACCCGGGCCCTTACAAAGGATTGATTGTAACTAATTGTACGATGCGAGTAAACGGCGTTTCTCACATAGTCGGCGATATCGACCTTTTGACTACTTTTGTCATGGAAGCAAGCGGATGGAAACAACCTTCTATATGAGCACTAGAGTTTCTAGTCACGCTAGTCCTGTCAGGCGTCTCTAGTAGACTTGCTGATGGTTGTGTTCGGCAAGAAGAGGATTACTGGAGTGGTAATGCTCGGAGAGCGGATGGGGCCAGTGTTCGACATAATAGGAGGGTGGTGGTTCAAGTTCGAGCTCTCTTTGGAGTCAGTCCACAGTTGGAGGGGAGCAGGAAAGGAGTGCGAAATATACAGCAGTGGTGAGGCCGAAGCTTCATAACGTAGCTATCTATTATAGAAACATTTTCATATGCGTGGACACATTCGCATACTATTATTACAGGAATAGCGACGCCGATATGAAAGCGTTTGTGAAAGTCATGTAAATGCGGTTGTTTCGAGTCACCGCAAGTCATGCCGATCAAAACTACTATTACAGGCTCATGTCCATCTCGTCTTCAGGTGGACATCCCTGCAAACTTCCCAATAAATACCAAATCGCATATAGCTATTATATACTTACTCTCGCTGTCTCCAATTTTCCCACGCGCTTTTGTGTTACTAGTGCCCTCAAATCCAACTGGTCGACGTCAAGAACCGTAGAGTAGACAAGGGTTCCAGATGGGATATCCGGAAGATTCTGCTCCCGCAACTTTTTCGCGTTTTCATCCCTGTCTGTTATAAAAACATGGAATCGTTTAGGTCGCTTAATCTTTAAGTCTCTAGGAAGATTATCATAGACGCGACTGAATCCAGGTTTACTTGCACTATGTCGGGAAGAAACAGTGATCTGAAGTGTGATAATAGAGTCGTCGGTGAGGATGAAGGCGTAAAGAGAGGGAACCAGTGAAGTAGGAACCCAGCATATTGGACATTTCGATTCGACCATATTCTGCAGCTCTGAGGACTTGGAAAAAAATGTTTTTCGGGCACGCCGGGATGTCGAGTCGAGGTGAGGTAGCCACAGCGCCAGTACAGGGAAGATTTTCCTGAGCTTGAGAGTGCCAGAACCACAGGAGAACATAAATCTCGAACATTTGACCTGCTGGTGAGCCAAACAACGCGCGTCCGCGAATCGACTTGTAGAAATTCAGCCGCTGAGCATGATCGCACCGGGCGTGGGCACGCGAGACGAATCCACGGAGGCGATTCGTTCCATATTCCGCGGTTGCCACTTGCCTCACCGCAATGGGCCGTGCGACAATGAGTCGGTGCGATGCCAAGGACATGTTGAGAATATCGAAACGGTCGACTTCCTGGATGAACTCACGCGCAGCGCGAATAACGGCCTGTTTATGTTCCAGAACTAGTACGGGGGTCCTCGTAAACATGACGCGCGGAAGGGCCCCAGGAATTGTAGTGTTCGCGCATACTTTCAGTATTCAGACCAAGTATTTTACTACACGAAGAGCTCAGCGTAAAGATAAAAGTTGTGAGAAACACATTGGACTTACCCAAGGGCTTCACACTCGTCTAGCGATGATACATCCATCCAATAGGTGACCGCAGTATACTCCTTGTGCCACGATCTCCACTTTCTCTCTGATGGCGAAGTGGTTTGAACAATCCAGGCACTGTTCACCCTCTGTGCAATAAAAAAGGCCTCACATGGCTCGTCAAATCCGGGGTGGGGATCAGTAAGAGCCCACGCTCTGCTTGGTATAATCATTCCGTTGGTATCCTCGTAGCCGCACATCTGAACACCGCTTTCTTGGAAGAGGACGAAACAACAGTTCACTTGAAAAGCGACAGGTGTCCTCGCGCCTAAGAGTCGAAGCAAAAGATAATACAAGAAACATGATTTTCCTAGATTTTAAGTGGCGAGTCTTAGCGAAGGAGTCCGATCGACGAGAGGTGCGTACCAATGCCCGGTTGCCCCGTGACAATAATGCCACCGCCGCTACTTTTCGGATTTCTCTCATGCGACCGGAGATCATCGTGAATAACTTTGTACTCTTCGCGGATCAGAAGAACGGATTCATTGTGAAGGAGTGGTCCTAGTCCCAGAGAGTCGATCTGGCTTTCCTTTAAATACCGGAACTCGCCATGGTCTGGCGCATGCTGCAGTAATTTATCAATGCCTTGCCGTCAAACTTGATAGTACAGGATGTGAGCAGCTTCCAAAACTCTTCGGGGTCCTTCAAACTTCGAGGGAACTGTGAAAAGGTTGTCAGAAACGTGCCGCTGTATAGAAGCAGATGATTGTTCCACAAAATTGGCATCGGGTAGTGCGGTGAACAAAAGAGGGAAAACTGCGTATGTGTTACAGAGGACCGGACTCACGATTAGAATCCGGTGAGTGGGTGGTTTTTCCCGCCATATTTCACTTAATTAGTTGCCTTGGAGAAATCTCTCTGACGTCATTGTCACCTGGGTCGCATCGCAACAGGGGCAGGCGAGGGCTGTTAGAGTCAACGTGGTTAACCTAAGATGTAGAAAAATATGTTTTGAGAGCTGAAGAGAACCACCACCAGCCGAATCCTGACCTTCAGAAGGCGAATATAGTCGGAATTGGGAGCCATCCGCTTGCATTTTGTTAATCAAAGATTGTTGATTTCAAGATGGCGCCGCTGGAGTGACGGGAAATGAAAAGATCAAACGGCCTGTCGGTCCCCTCAATTGGGTATGTCAGTTCAAAAATAAATATCGACATCGTAGAGCAGGTTGAGCAGGGGCAAGTGCAGTCACGATCATGATGGTCCCTCTAAGGTCAGTTGGACTTTGAAATTTGAATTCGTGTCTCGTTTCTCGGGGGAGCCATGACACAGATTGGCTACATGTACATCTAAGTAGAAATTTCCGTAATGTGAATCAAGCAATGTAGAGGATGTACAATGAACCAAAACGAGATTATTGGGAAGAGACAGGTCCAGGAAAGGTCGTAAGATATGAAGCAAAGCAAAATCGGGCTGGAAGCAATACACAGCACGATCGATACGAAGAGTCACACGCACATAAATAAATCAAAAAAAGTTAAAAAAGTCCACCTCATCGCTCCATGATCCGCGCCTTTTCAGACAATAAGGGTATGTGGCTCAGGTCCCAACACAATGCCTCCAACAACAGGGCCTACGTGTGGTGTAGCGGGTGGAGTTTCTGATTCCGTCTCTGCACCGCCCTCCGCGTCCGTAAATGCGTCCGTTTCGAGCTCCGTATCCGACAGTACGGTCTCATCGCCACCCCGTTGTCCCTGCTCGGGGCTGGACGCGGCTGTGCGGAACGTCTCGACGGAACTCGTACGCGAGCCGGCGCGCATACCGCCCAGAGGCGTCGACGGCATACGGAACGAGGACGGAGCGACGGGTTTTCGTGCCGTGGGTGCTGCCGCCGCGTCGAAGGACGGCAAAGCGGGGCGATGACTGCTCGTTGCGATGGGATCGTCTGGGGTTTCAGCGACCGCACCAAGCGTGGACGAAGTCGCCTTTGTCACAGTTGCGGTAGAGGTGGTAGTGACGGTAGGCGATGGCGATGGTGGACGAGGAGGCGCCGTCTCGACAGGATCTACCAACTCCGGTTCCTTTGTGTCATCGGACGCGTCATGATCAGACGATGACGTCGAAATCGCTGGTTCGGATGCAGGTGTGGACATAGATTGTGGAGCGGTAGTGGACTCTGCAGGGGGCGGTGAAGGCGACGACCCAGATGACCTGGAATCGGAGGGTTGTTCTTCTTGAGATCCTCGACTAAGTGCCGACCTGGAGCGGGCACGAGTCGTTGACTCGCCTGTGCTAGGTAAACCGTCAAGGGAGGGACGCTCTTCGAAGTCAGGAGGGGGTTGTAGATTGACGCGCGATGCCGAAGCATATGCAACTGCAGCAGGTCCGTATGGTACACCAAACTTACTCACAGACTCGATGGATGAGATGAGCTTAAGTTGTTCGGGAGTCGGCCCTGAACGTGGATAAACGAAATCAGTGCGCACAGCCGTATGGGTTAGTGGGGCGGAGATGGAGGAGATGGAGATCATTGATGGAGAGGTGAGGGCGGCTACATTGGTCGTTGAGCGAGAACGCGAAGTGACACGTCCAAAGGCGGAGGAAGTAACGCTGAGAACGGACCCGTTAGATAGCGTCGTGCGGTGACCGACTTGTGGTGAGCGTGTGCCAGCTGGCCGTGTGGAGATGTTCGATGGACGGGGTGAGGTAGGCACATCCCGGGACAGCCGAGAAGCCGTTGGGGATTGAGGATGGGTGTGAGGCGATGAGAGGGCACGTGAAGCAGCATTAATCAAACCACGGAACATGGATCTTCTGCGCGTCCCGAGGGTAGCGCTTGCATCACCCATCGTAGTCTCCACTGATTGTTCATGTGATACCCGAGAAGTATCTGGGGCCATGGGGAGTGTGTCCGTAGTTTCAACACGGGTGAGTTCACCCGATGTAACCCGAACAGCCTCTAGATCACCGACAACCTCAAAGTAAGGTGGAGCCTCGCCTCGAGGGTCGGTGAATTCAGGGCTATTTGGAAGAGGAGTAAGATCATCACTGGCCCGGACGTCGGATATATCCACCGTTCCGGGGGGAACATGAGCATTAGAGTTTTCGTGGGTAGCTTCGTTAGATGGGTCAGTTTCGAGTAGGGGTGTTTGGGCATGAGAGTCGTCGTCATTTACGATGACATAAGAAGACGCTTGAGAGATATTACGTGAATGTGTTTGTGAGCTTTCGTCGTCGTCGTCCTCTCTGACGGAGGGCATAATGACCTGAGTTGTCAAGGGAGCGTCTTCCATATCTTGTGAACCTCTGCACGAATATAGATAAGACACCATATGCAAAAGTTTAAGGATGTTCTCACTGAATGATAACAAGCTCGAGGTCGCCGGGTTCCTTCATGTATGCTGGGAGTGAGCGCGTAGATATTTGACTAGGAGTGCGCCTGTTACGCCTTGCCCGTCGCTCTGTGCGGGCGGCTGCCGCGGTTTGAGCCTGAGTTGTTGCCGTTGTCCCGGCGATCTCCTCCGCGGTAAGGTTCCGAACAGTGACGGGCGGTTGGTGTGGTGCCAGCGCAGAGTAGAAAGTAATGTTGCGAAGCTTGGAAAAAAGCGACTTCCTATAGAACAGCATCGGAACTACGATGATGAGGATAACAACTACGATGATAGGTGCCTTAGGAGCAAGCGGCTGCGTGAGCGGGTGGAGAAAATGGCGAGTATGGAACGAATGGGCGTACTATTATCTTGTTTCCACCGCCATTACTATCTCTCTTTGCAAGGTTAGAAAGTGGGGCCGCCCACGCTGGCGAGGCGAAAAGAGGAAGGGATGTGAGGGTGGCAATGAGCGCCCACGGCTGTGCTGTGCAACTGTAGTGACATGACATGGGTCAAGCTTGGTGGATTTTGGAGGAGAGGGACGTGGAGAGAGGAGGAGAAGGTTACGCAGACAGTCGAGATGGAGGAGTGAGGAGACAATCAGGGAGTGGGCGCCCACGAAGAACGAACGGGTCGTGCGAGACGCTATGGCCTCCTTTTTTGTGCCTTGTTTCTCCATTTTTTACTCAATTGGTTAAGACCCCGTGTGACCTGTCTCCACTACCCGGCCTCACCGAAGAAGCGGTGCTCATACATCCTATCAAGTTACATTGGGGCCTGGGACAGAACAGATAACGCCGCATTCTATCTCACAAATTGCTTCTTAATTCAACTGAACACTTCAACAAGAATTCGTGCAGCTCTTGTGCTGAAGCACACAAATTTGATCAATATTCCGAACCTGAGCAGCACTTGAAGAAGCTCACCAACTTCCTGTGGGCTATCTTGAACCATCTTCGTATGGGGCATATTGTAAACGTGGGGTCAAATTCGAGTTACCAAATCAGGGCTCACGAGATGTGTCGCTGTTGAAATCAGCGAGTTGGATGTGTTTTCAGGTCGACTCCAAATCGTTTCTTGCATCATTTCGTAACTTCCCAAAGCGCTCATTCCGCCGGGCGGGACCAGCCATTTCACTGGAATCCTTTCGTCAATATAGGGTAGAGTCGACCACGCTTCAATGCCACGGATCCCGTCGGCAAACACTGCTGCCTCCTGTATCCTCTGTCAGTTGGTCGTACTTGTGTGCCAACCAACCTGTGCGCGTACCTGAATGTTCGTACACTTGAGTCGGACTCGACCACTGGCGTCTTCGGCAAGAGCATATTCTACGTAGCTCCGAAGTACATCTGGATCCCAAGAACCAAAAAACGGAGACTTGCTCAGCAGGGAATGCGCCTCTTCACTGAGGTGTGAATGTGTCAGAGATCGATAGGCAGATCCGTGTGAACTATGCGACATACCGGGACTGCCAGACGCTCCGCCTCAAGAGCGCACCAATAACATATCTTTGTGTTTGATGAGTTCCGACTGCAGGAGTGGGTCTGATCACCGGATCAACGAAGATCAACCCCGAGAAAGGTGTGGGAACAGAATATGCTGCAAGTGCCCTAT
The DNA here is from genome assembly GCA_021527035.1 of Lactarius vividus. Taxonomy (NCBI): domain Eukaryota; kingdom Fungi; phylum Basidiomycota; class Agaricomycetes; order Russulales; family Russulaceae; genus Lactarius; species Lactarius vividus. Next base: position 115,269 of record JAKELG010000125.1, read on the forward strand.
TCAGCACGAATCAATATACAATCATGAGGGAGTTAACAGCGCGCGCACGCAGCACATCCACCCAGGGAGTGACCGATGACAACAAGCTTGCGGCTGGCGAAGCCAAGTCTCTTTCGGGCTTCGGAGGCTTCCGGAGGAACTCTCGGGAGGTTCGTTGGGAGTCGTGAATATGTGACTTCTTCTGGAAGGAAGTGCAAGATGAAGTTCAGAATATCACGGGCATGGTCATGCCAAATGACTTTGAGAGATCAACTTAATTCAGAGAAAATGTAAAGAAGAATTGGATGCCTCACAGAATGATCCAAGGTTCTGGGTATTAACGAGCCCGGAGTCGCCGTGTTGTACCGCATCGAGGGCCCAGATCTCGTCAATCTGGTATCGCTTTTCATTATCCACTGCTTTGAATAGATGGCGTAACGTCGGCTCGAAGGTCTACAGTCGTCGTGACGAAAGTCTAAGTTATTTATATTTTTACACTCACTTCCTTATGAAGACCATTTGCGTGCAACAGTAGGAGCGTCAGGCCGGTCCCACTACTCGTATCCGCGCGGACGTAGCGATTCAACACAGACCAAAGCACCGTCGGTTGGGACTCGGATTTATCCGGCGCGTGTTGTGTTTGCAGGGCGAGGAACTCACTCGCCAACCGCTCGACGCGTGCACTACGCTCATCTCTGGTCTCGTGCTCCGGCACAGGTGGCAAAGGGACAAATGGAGAGACACGGGGGAAAGCAGCTGGGATGAGATGTGTGGTGACGGTATATGCGCTGGTAAAGCGGCGGTCATGAGGCGGGCATGGTAATGCGGGGTATTCGAGAGGCTGAGGAGGTTCCTGGAGAGGTAAGAGAAGGCTTGGCTTGACTCGCTCGACAGTGCGTAGAGGTTGATTTGGTCTTGGAACCGTACGATGAGGCATCTGTCGTTGCTGATTGCCCTTAGTCCGGTGCGAAGGTGCTTCGTCGGAATTACTTTATCCGTCACAGTTCCGGAACGTAGGGCGTGGCGGTTTCTCGGCGGCGTACTAACACCGTGATGTACTTCAGTTTTTCCCTCGGGTTGCGTAGCTTATTCGTACAAATGGGGATCGACAGTGGTTCGACATCGAGACTTGGCTGGCATGGATACCGCAGCGCGGCCAACCTCTTATTGTAGGTCACTGTGTTGGAAGTTAGTCCAACCTCCACGTCATCGTGCATCGTCCTCTGTTCGTCTGGGTGGATACCATCCTCGACATGGGACACTATGTACTTAATCCAGCTCGCCATGCTACTCTTATTTATATTAACTCGTCTCTCACCACATGTCCTTCTGATAATCTTTGTTTACATGTATATCACTCGTTTCGTTCATTCTGGACTTCTGCCTGCCCTGCTCGGTCGAGGACTGCTTGCTACTGCAGTTGCAACTGCCGCCTCTGATCCTTGCGTTGAGGTCACAGGTCTCCGTATCTGTTGATCCCGCAGACGCAATAGCTTGCCAGAAGTCATTCTCGTTCCACGAAATTCTCAGACAGATGTCTTGTCGGTCGTCTCGGGTGTCTGATCTTTACATGTTCGAAGGTTTCTACTTGAATTCCTTCCATTTGTTCCAGGAATCGACGTCGAATATACGAGCTGAAATCGGCGGACTAATTCAACCCACTAGGCAGTGAGTACGCTACCTTCTTTTTGTCCTGATACCCAGCTCATGATTTATGTCATAATCTGAAGACCGATTATGACTTCATTCGGGACTTGTGTGACTTCACTGCCCGGCTAAACGACGGACATATGCGTACGTCTTCAATTGGTATCACGAAATGGGCCCTGCTTTAAATGCCGTGCCTTGATAGGCTGGTTCCCTAATTGTTACATGTCCTACCAGAGCGTTCTGTCCATCCCCGTTGTCATTTTAGATAATGGTATATTCGTCGCCCCGGGCTCTGTCGAATTCCTCAACCAGTTTGGGTCCAACTTTGCTCCCTTGGGGAAAAGAAATTCAATTCGCAACGCCTTGCCGGGGCTAAGGTTCTCACCATCGGTGGACTGCCCGCCTCTGAATATATCGACAATATTGTTCGTACCGTCTCTGGCACCTGATCGCAACATCAGGGTGAACGGTGTAGTTAACGGCTGCTGGCTCGTTGATATAGATTTCTCTCAGCGTGTTGATGACCTCGCTAGCCCAGTCTTCCTGATGCAGACAAGCCTCAATTTCTCACTTGTTCTTATTAACTCAACTACCCCTGAGCTCGTCAACATTCCTTTTGCCGTATCTTTTCTCGGCACGCCGTTTACCAATGGGCGATCTTAGTATGTTTTTTCTGTCCTGTCTTCGCTCGTGAATTGATGTTCTATTTAGCTGAGCTAACAACTGCGCTGCAGACGAGACAAACGGAGTCGACCTGTGATCTGGTGGCGGCGGTGCCCAGAGAGAGAGCCGAGTTAGTCGTGCCCGTGGAGCGCTGATAGATCCCGCTGCTCAGCCCAAGATGGTACTCGGTCTTCCAGATCATTTTTGCCAGCTCTTCGCCCTACACATGAGAGCACTGGGGTCGTCAAGTCATTCAACTTGCCTAGAAATACGACAGGCGTCGTAAATGTTCATCCCACCTTCGCCTGTCAGCGTTTCTTCTGGCCGCTAGATGTTTGTCGGCTCTTTCGAAGGATACTTTTACCGGTTCGCACCTGATGTCGATGCTGCGGTCAAGCAGTTCAAAGCATCCGGCGTCACTAATCTCTTGATTGATGTGACCAATAATGGCGGTTCACACACATTCTTGACTGAGTGCTGGAAAGTTGAATTCTGGTGCCGCCGGGTGGATTCGTCTGTGTAGGGCTATTCTTGCTGGTACTGATTTTGGATTCCCGTGCATGCACCGGATACTGAACACGACTGCATTCCTGACTACGTTCTTCAAGGGGTTCCAGACGACTTCTTGCGCCAATCCGCTTGCATAAAATATTGTGAAGGCAGGTATACAACAAGGGCACAACGCCTCGATCTCTTACTATGCATCGGACACTTGTAAGCTGTCTTGGACAACATTTCCGTGAAGCGTGACATTTGTTGCAGAGAAATTCTCGAACGACACCCAGATGCCTCTCGATTTTGATTACAATGATCCTTCAGTTCGCTATATCATGAATGGGCAATGACCCAACTTCTCATAGCTGCGAGGTTTGACCACCTAGTTATTTCTATGACACCGTCTGTCTATGCGGTAACTAGGACATATGCCCCGCTCTGAATGTCACGACCCCCAGCGCCCCCTTTTGACCTCAAGTAAGCGCTGCAATCTCTGCATTTGGTCTCACTAACCAATATTTGGCCTTGTAGTGAAGTAGCCGTTAGTCGGAGTTATCATTTTTCACCTTACTCTTCATCGGGCTGATCGTTTACAGTCAGTAACGGGAATTGTGCATCGACCTGCGCCACATTTTCCACTGTGATGTTCGGGCGACACCAGACCAAAATAGCCGTTTTCGGGGATAACCCCTCACAACCAATCCAGTTTAAGGACACGTTACGGTACTGTAGGGGGAGTGAATGCTCACATTCGCTTTCGCGGGTGTAGCTGGGAACCAGGTGCTTGAATGGGTTGACTTGGACACGGAGATCAAGACCGCTGGCTCAAAAATGTAAAAGACAAGTTTGATCCTGTTTTGCTTGCTCATCACCTTGGATAGGACTCTTGCTCCTCCAGACCTGTATGACATACGAAGAGGCTTTTGGGGGGCTCAATGATGACGACCTCACAGATTAGTAAACGGCGACATGCGTCACAATTGGAGAAGCTGCAAGTGAATCTATAGAATCGCGATTGCTTGTATAATCGAGGGGCCCTGCAGCTTATAGCTTCTTCGATGAGAGCATACCAATCGCATACGTCTCTGAGTAACCACAGTGCATGTACCCCAAGTGACAAAAGTCGTGCATGTGATGATGCCTCGATTCACATCAAATCGCTTCCCGTACACGGTGGGGACGTACAGCAACCCTCAAAACGTGTGGCTCTTCGCGTGAGTATCCTCATCTCGGCATACCGCAGAACTTTAGACTGACGGATTTCTCAGCGAAAAACAAACTTTCGCATAAGCTGGGGACGACGTCATCTTGTTTGTGTTGGTTCAGAAAGATGCCCACTGAAGTCACGTTAGGAACACATGATCTGGCGAGAGGTGAGGCAAGAGGTGAGGTGAGGGGCGATTATGTCGACGCTCGGTGGGGGTTGTGTTATCCGACGCGTTGCCGAGAATGTTCAATCGATCGATTTGTTAACCATGCTAGAGAAACCGTTCGGTGCAAGGTTCGGTGAGTTAAGCATGTATGCCACTGGCAGTCCGCCAGAATCCGAACTGAGGCCAGCCGAACTAGAAACCTAAGTGACGTCTGAACGCTTTCGTGGCTGATTAATGTAAGGAGCACGCACTGTATACACCGTGATATCTTCAAATGAGTTGTGTTGATGTTGATGACAGCACAACTTGACGCTACACCAAAATAGCACTGACTCGGCAACTGAGCCCGGGTCCAGCCGGCCGTGGTGCATTGTGGCAGCATGAGCCGAACAACGAGGACAAGCCCACACGACGTAGGACCACCCGCAGAATGAGGATGTCACGAGTTGCGTTCTAATCCCATCCTCAGCCCGGAGCAGAATAGAAGCACACTGAGAGGAAGCGTCGGGTCGCCATGGAAGCTCAATCCGGTTCATTGTGCTGCCATTATTTACTAGCCACCCCAATGAACTAGGGCGTCATCATCTTCACTACTTGTCCTTCCGGTAATTTTGTATCGAATGCTCATCTATCGTTTCCTTCATTCCTGGATTCTGTCCTCTATACTTGGTCAAGGACTACTTGCTGCTGCCGCTGCTGCCTCCGACCCATGTGTCAAGGTCGCAGGACTTCAGTTCGCCGATCCTGCGGACGCGATAGCTTGCCAGAAGTCATTCCCATTCAATGAGACCCTCAGACATAATGTCTTATCCGTCGTTTCGCGTGTCTTTGACTTCTACACGTTCGAGGATTTCTACTTGAATTCCCCCCCTCCGTTCCAGGAATCTACCACGAATATACGCGCAGATATCGCACGGATCAACGCGACGCACTACGCGGTGAGCACATCGTCCGCTCTTCGCGTAGACACGCAACTCATCGACAATACTATGATTTAAGACCGACTACGACTTCAATCGAGACCTGTGGGACTTCACTACTCAGCTAAACGACGGGCATACCCGTACGTCTTCAATTTTTGCTATGTCAGCCTTGCTTGAAGCGCTGTGCCGTCATAGGCTGGTTGCCGAATTGCTATAATTCCTACCAGAACATCCTGCCCGCCCCCGTTGTCATTTTGGACAATGGTATATTCATCGCCCCAGACTCTGTTGAATTCCTCAGCCAGCTTGGGACCAACTTTACGGACTTCTTCGTGGCAAAGAAATTCGATTGGCAACGGCTTGCTGGGGCTAGGGTGCTCACCATCGGTGGACTACCCGCCTCTGAATATATCGATGAGATTGCTCGCACTGTCTCTGGCAACTTCCTCGATCACAATATCAGGGTGAACAGTGTAGTCAGCAGCTACCGGATCCTTAACACGACTTTCTCTCAGCATCTTGGTGACCTTGCCGGCCCAGTCTTCCTGACGCAGACAAGCCTTAATTTCTCACTCATTCCTGTAAACTCGACCACTCTTGAGTTCGTTGACGTTCCTTTCGTTTCTTCCTTGATTGGGGCGCCATTTACCGATGGGCCATCTTAGTATGTCTCCTTTATCAAGTCCTTCCTCGCCGACTGACATAAAAAAAAATCGTTTCAGCTGGGCTAACAACTGCGCCGCAACCAACCAGACAAACGGGGTCGACCTGCGGTCTAATAGCAGCTGCGTTTCCCAGGGCCGAGTTCGTCCTGCGCATGCAGCGCTGATGGATCCCATTTCTCGGCCCAAGATGGCAGTCGACCTTCCAGATCCCTATTTGCCTATTCTTCCTCCTACAAGTGGAAGCACTGGGGTCATCAAGTCATTCACCTTGCCCGGAAACAAGACAGGCGTCGTGCGTGTTCCTGTTACTTTTGCGTTTCCGCCTGAGAGCATTTCTTCTGGCCGCTAGATGTTTATCGGCTCGTTCTTGGGAGACCCTGAGCAGTTCCCACTTGATGTCGATGCCGCGGTCAAGCAATTCAAAGCGTCCGGCGTCACAAATCTCTTGATCGATGTGACTGACAATCCCGGTTCGTGCACCGTCTCGACCGAATCTCGGAAAGTTTAACATCGCTCGCGCCAGGTGGATTTCTCTGTCTAGCACTATTCCTACATCAGTACCTTACTGCAACTGGGGCTGAATTCCCGTGCGTGCACCAGGACCGAACGCGAGTGCATCCTTGACCACGTTCTCTAGTGGGTTCCAGACAACCTCCCGCGCCAATCCGCTTGCACAAAAGATTGTGAAGGCAGGTATACAACAAAGACATAACTCCTCGATCTCCGTCTATGCACCGGATAATTGTGAGCTATGTTAGACATCATTTTCGCGAAGTGTAACCTTTTTTAGGGCTTTTCTTGAACGGCACACAGATGCCCTTCGACTTTGATTACAACGACCCTTCGGTTCCCTATGTCATAAATGGTCGCGATGACCCAACTTCTCAACGTTTCGAGGTTTGACCACCTGGTCATTTCCATCATACTATCAGTTGACGTGGTAACTAGGACATATGCCCCACTCTGAATGTGACACTTCCCACTACGCCTCCTTTTGACCTAAAGTAAGTGCTGCGATCTCCCTTCGGTCTCACTAACCAATATTTGGCCTCGTAGTCAAATAGCCATTAGTTAGCGTTTTGCTTTTCTCCTTGCACACTGTCTGGCTGATCGTTTACAGTTGGTAATGGAATTTGTGCATCGACCTGCGCAACATTTACCACTGTGATGTTCGAGCGGCACCAGACCAAAATCGCGGTTTTCGGGGGTAACCCCTCACAACCAATCCAGTTTAAGGGCACGTCACCTTCCACGATATTTCAGAGTGGATTTTCACGTTTGCTTCCGCAGGTGTAGCTGGGAACCAGGTGCTTGGGTGGGCTGATTTGGACACGGAGATCAAGACTGCTGGCCTCAAAGATGTAAAAGACATGTGTGACATTCCCTATGTTTTAACTACTCATCGTCTTGTTAGGACCTCCTTGCTCCCCCGGACTTGTACACCACGCATTTTATGGAAGAGGCTTTTGTAACTTAATCATGACTTCACAGATTGGTTAACGGGAACATGCCCCATAATTGGAGAAGTGGTAAGTGGATCTACGGAATCATAACTGTGCCTGAATCGAGTCGCCTTGCAGCTTATAGCTTCCTCAATGAGAACGTGCCGATTGCCTACGTCTCTGAGCAGCCACAGTGTATGTATTCCACGTTGCAAAAGTCATGCATGTAATGACGCCTCGATGTACATTAGATCGCTTCCCATACACGGCGGAGACGTACAACAACCCCCAAAAAGTGTGGCTCTTCGCGTGAGTATCCTCGTCTCGACATACCCGAAAACTTTTGACTGACGGATTTTTCAGCGAAAAACAAATTTTCGGATAAGGCTGGGGATGACGTTATCTTGTTTGTGTTGGCTCAGAAAGATAATCACTCTGGAAAACATGGTCTGGTGAGAAGTGAGGTGAGGTGAGGTGAGGTGAGGGGCGATTGTGTCGACGTCGTTGGGGGTTGTGTTATCAGACGGGCTGCCGAGAATGTTCAGTCGATCGATTCGTTAACCATGCTAGAGAAACCGTTCTCACCATTAAGCACACATGCCACTGGCGGTGCCAAAATCCGAACCGAGGCCGACCGAACCAGAAACCAGGCGGGCTAAGTGACGTCGAGCGCCTTCGTGGCCGGTCATTCATCCAAAATGTAAGGAGCACGTCGACGCTGTATATACTGTGGTATCTTCAAATGGGCATGTTGGGATGGGATACAGTACAACTTGACTCCGAGGCTAGACCCAAGTGCTAGATAAATTGCTATATTACCTGTTGAGACGTGACTGATTCAAGTCACATGTCTCGTGGGATATGATTGAGTCATTCCCTTCCTTACACGGTATCTGACCCTTATGGTTAGATTATGGACTTCCGGACTTGTACGGACCGGTTATTGTTTATCTTTATTTGTAGTTCCTTATTAGGTTCTCCTTGTTCTTATTGTTAAGATACCGATCACATCCGCATTAGGCGGTTTTATTGTTCTCTGCCCTCCAATGGCATTTCTCCCTCTGGCGCACAGACCAGGTGTATTTCGTTTGAGTCACCAGTGCGCACGGACCATTCTTAGCTAAGCAGCCTGTATATAAGGCTTGCTGTTTTCGCCTTCACACTTCAGAGTTACTTCTACCTCTGAAGTGTAAGTGCCCCTTTGTACTCTAAGCCTCACTACCTTACTGACGCTACTATAGTGCTTTTGTCTCTTAGGTGTGTAGTGCTGCTAATAGAGTTACTTCTACCTCTGAAGTTGCTTTTGTCTCTTAGCTTCTCGCTATACTTGTCTCGCTGTTAGTGCTGCCCGCTCAACAGGTTATGGGCCCTGAACGCTCATACTAACAGCTGTGTTCCAGATCTACCTCGTGTCACTTGCTCTCTCTGAATCCACACCTTTGTTGTCTATCTCCCACTCAGTGAGCATCCTCTATCCTCTTTCCTTCGACACATTCCTTTCTCGTCCACCGGCATTATTTGAATGTCGTGCCAATACTGGCTAGCCTTCTTATGAAGGTTCTCGCGAAAGGCGCTAGGGAGCTGTTAAGTCAGCAGACGCGACCTTAAGTTCCCCTGTGCGCTCTTCCTCACTACTTACTTTCTGCCTCCCGGTTTTCGTCCGGATTTATTAGGCCAATAGGGGAAGACCCTTGCGGCTATAGGCCACCTTAATGGTTGGGAGATACTCGGTTAATACCTGGGTCTCTTTAAGGGGTGTGAAGGCCTGGTTAATAGTCAAACCCAGAAGTCCTTCTGTTGAGCTGGCAGCACTAACAGCGAGAAGAGCAAAAGCAAGGCTAAGAGACAAAAGTATACTTCAGAGGATGAAGAAACTCTATAGCAGCGCTACACACCTAAGAGACAAAAGTATCTACTACAATGTCAGCGTAAGGTAGAGAGGCTTAGTAGTAAAGGGAACTTACACTTCAGAGGATGAAGAAACTCTGAAGTGTGAGGGCGAAAACAGCAAGCCTTATATACAGGCTGCTTAGCTAAGAATGGTCTGTGCGCACTGGTGACTCAAACAAAATGCACCTGGTCTGTGCGCCAGAGGGAGAAATGCCATTGGAGGGCAGAGAACAATAAAACCGCCTAATGTGGATGTGATCGGTATCTTAACAATAAGAACAAGGAGAACCTAATAAGGAACTACAAAATAAAGATAAACAATAACCGGTCCGTATTAGTCCGGAAGTCCATAATCTAACCATAAGGGTCAGATACCGTAAAAGGAAGGGAATGACACAATCATATCCCACGAGACATCACACTTCAATTTGGTGACGTCTCAACATCCCTCCATGATTGAGGCAGTCCATTCTGGAGATAAGATAAGAATAGGTGGTAGATGGTGATGAGAGCGTGTGTCAAGTTTCAACAAAGTTGAAAATGCTTTGCAAGTTCTCAACATAAGAACTGTGCAAGAGTCTATAGGAGTTCGGGATTGAATTCCCTAGAACACTTGACTTCATAGTGTCATAAAGGACAACTTTTTGAAGTGCGGTGTGAAACTCCATATAAGACAGAGAGAAAGGACTCTCTTCTGCAGAGATAAGAGCGAATCTTATTCTGCCTTGACACTTCATCGGCAACCTTATAAAAGGTCCATCAACCCGAATTTCTGATAGATGTGGATCCTGTTCCACGATCTATTCTCTCCAAATCTACACCAACCCAACATCATTAACCAGCTTCTCGAAGGTTTCCCTTGGTAGAGACTTAGTAAGTCCGTCTGCTACCATGTCCTTCGTTGGAGTACGTATCAGGTGTATCACCTTGTTTTCTACATACTCCCTGACAGCGTGGTGCTTGATGGGGATGTGCTTGGACCGTCTCCCTGTAACAGGGTTCAGGGCTAGGTCTACAGCGCCCTTGTTGTCACAGTGAAGAGGTATGGGGGAGGAGACCTCGTACCCCAGTTCCTCTAGGAACGTCCTATACCACTGAGCTTGGTTTGCAGCCTCAGCGAGGCTCATGTACTCAGCTTCTGTGGTGGACTGTGCTACCGTCTTTTGCTTTCTGGTGCACCATGAGATGGCACCATTCGCAAGTAGGTAGACGTAGCCAGTGGTGGAGTGGCGATCTTCTTGGTCACCCCAGGAAGAGTCACAGTAGCCATGAAGGCCTTCTCCACCATTCCCTCCAGAGTAGCGCAACGCGTAGTCCTTTGTAGTATTAAGGTATGCTAACACGTATTTTGCTAAGCGGAAATGCTGCTGAGAGGGATTGGAAGCAAATTGGCTGAGGCGCGCAACAGCGAAGGAGATATCAGGTCTGCTTCCAATCTGCGCGTATAGCAGGGACCCGATTATCTGTTGATACTTCTTAATATCAGAAGTAGAGGCTTGATCTTCGTATTTGATCAAGTGAGCCTCCGCGCCAGAGGGAAGAGGGGTATATACTGGGTTGGAATCTCTCATTCCAAATCTTTCAACCACATCGGAGATGTAATCTGACTGGTTGATGGTCATGGTGCGATTAGCACGATCTCTGGTGATGTTAACACCGAGATATGACTCAATCTCTCCCAGATCGGTCATCTCATATCGGCTTGATAGTGATGCCTTCAGATCATTGATCTTATCTAATGAGTTGCCCAGTATAGTGATATCATCTACATATAAGATGACGAAAAGTGCATCACCCCCCTCTTGAAGATGATACACGTATACTCCTGCATCAGAGTACGTCCGCGTGAAGCCGAGTTCACTAAGAACTCCGTGGAACTGTAGATTCCACGCGCGGGAAGCCTGCTTCAGACCGTAAAGGGCTTTCTGAAGCCGGCACACCAAGTGTTCTTGGCCAGCTGTGACGAAACCTACGGGTTGCTCCATGTAGATTTCCTCGTCCAGTTCTCCATGAAGGAAAGCCGATTTGACGTCCATCTGGTGGATCTCCCAATCCTCCAGAGTGGCTAACGCCAATAGTAGTCTCAAGGACTCAAATCGGGCGACTGGACTGAAGGTTTCGTCAAAGTCCACCCCCTCTAGTTGGGTGAACCCTTTTGCCACCAGCCTAGCACGAAAGCGGCCATCCGCTTTCTTCTTAAAGACCCACTTGCACTTCACCACCTTCCTTCCAGCAGGAAGGGGTTCCAGCCGCCAGACCTGTAGCTTATCCAAGGCGTCCAGTTCATATTGGCATGCCTCCTGCCACTGGTCGGCGTATTCAGACTCCATGGCTTGCCTGAAGGTTTGAGGATCCCTATAGCCAGGGGCCTCTGCCGCATTCAGTAAGTCCATCATGGTAAGCCTACTGCTTCCTTGTACAAACTCGTCATTGTCCTCATTGTAATAGCGAGGATTTTGACGCCGCGTCCTAGTGCTCCGCCTGGGGCGTGGGGGCGAAGACACCTGCTCAGTCCTGGGACTCCTAGGAGTCTCGGCAGGAGGACTGATATCCCTATTGAAATTAGGGGCAGGTATTGGCTGAGCCACCATAGGTGGCCAGTTTCGCCTAGAGCGCGAGGGACGTGACGGGATAGTTGTAGGGGGTGCAGAGGGCGGGGTCTGATATATAGTCTGATCTTCTGGAGCGGGGTGAGTGCTGGGTGGGGTGCTAGGTTGTTGTTCCTGCGGAGGGGCTTCCTCCGGCACCTGTGTAGTAGGCGGGGCCACAGTGACTGGCGGCGCCTGAGGTGCTGTGGCAACAGCTGGTAGAGGCTGATCAAGCACTCTTATATAAATGTTACCGCCGGTGGAGTCAAATACCTCCTGTTCCGGCACTGGTGAGGTATACTGGTGAGGGATCAGGTCACCGCGGGACGGAAAAACGCTCTCGTCAAACGTAACATCTCGAGAGGAGACGAAGCGTCGGCTATGTCTGTCCCATAGTTTATAGCCCTTAGAAAGGGCTTCATAGCCCACAAACACGGCCTCCTTTGCCTTAGGATCTAGTTTTTGCCGGTTGTGTTCTGGTACGTGATAGTAGGCTTTGCAGCCAAATACTCTAAAGTAAGAGACATCCGGAACTGTACCATTCCAGAGCTCCAGCGGAGTCTTCCACTTATTAGAACGAGTGGGAGTGCGATTGTAGATATGCACAGCAGTTTCAACTGCTTGTTCCCAAAAGCCAAGGCTAAGGCCCGCATGATGAAGCATGCTGGTGCCTTTTTCCATAACCGTACGGTTAAAACGCTCGGCTCTCCCATTCTGTTGTGGAGAATATGGCATGGTAAGACGATGCTCAATGCCCGCTTCCAGAAGTATGTGCTTCAGATCGTGATTGACATACTCGCCACCTCGATCAGAATGTAAGGATTTAATGGGCTTGTTAAGTTGTTTTTCAGCCCACGCCTTATAGTGTAGGAAGGCGTCCTTAAACTGATCCTTTGACTTCATAAAGATGACGACTGCTGCTTTTGAGAAGTCATCTATGAAGGTGGCAAAGTATTTGTTCCCCTGAATAGAGTTGCTCTGAAGGGGTCCAACAAGGTCACTATGGACGATCTCGAGGTGATCCTCGGCACGCTTCATGGAAGTAGGGAAAGGAAGACGGGTGGATTTGCCAAGTTCACAGCCATGGCATGGTCCCGTCTCCTCTGGTGTATCATTTATAATGAGGCCTTTTACAGCCTCAGGAGCATGCGTTTTGAGCGCTTCTTTGGACATATGTCCCATGCGCTTATGCCAGACATCAAGGCTAGCAGATGCAGGTGCTTTGGCAGTATTTAATTTATGACTGTCAAGCCAATATAAATTGGCAGCCTTGTGTCCTTCCGCTATGGTTTCCCCTTTGTAGTGAATTTTGAAGGAAGTAGAGTCAAATGAAACTAAGGCGCCCTTTTCTGTCAGGGCGCTTGTGGAGAGGATGCGAGAGTGTGTGTTTGGGAGGTGCAACACATTGGAGATTTTGAGGTCATAGCCTCTGTTGGTTCGGATTGTTATAGTACCCGTTCCAACACTCTTTAGCAGAGAGCTGTCTCCTAGCAGAACTTCGATACCTTCATGAGGTGTATAGGTATCGTAGTCTTCAATGTATGGTGTAAAATGTGTTGATGCTGTTGAGCTGGCAGCACTAACAGCGAGATAATAGCAAGAGCGGCTAAGACAAACAAGTAAACTTCAGAGGTGAAGAAAACTCTGTATAGCAGCGCTACACACCTAAGACAAACAAGTAAACTTCAGAGGTGAAGAAAACTCTGAAGTGTGAGGGCGAAAACAGCAGACCTTATATACAGGACGCTTAGCTAATAATGGTCTGTGCGCACTGGTGACTCAAACAAAATGCACCTGGTCTGTGCGCCAGAGGGAGAAATGCCATTGGAGGGCAGAGAACAATAAAACCGCCTAATGCGGATGTGATCGGTATCTTAACAATAAGAACAAGGAGAACCTTATAAGGAACTACAAAATAAAGATAAACAATAACCGGTCCGTACAAGTCCGGAAGTCCATAATCTAACCATAAGGGCCAGATACCGTATAAGGAAGGGAATGACTCAATCATATCCCACGAGACATGTGACTTGAATCAGTCACGTCTCAACATCCCTCCATGATAGAGGCAGTCCATTCTGGAGATAAGAATAGGTGGTAGATGGTGATGAGAGCGTGTGTCAAGTTTCAACAAGTTCTCAACATGAGAACTGTGTGAGAGTCCTTTGCAAGTTCTCAACATAAGAACTGTGCAAGAGTCTATAGGAGTTCGGGATTGAATTCCCTAGAACACTCGACTTCATAGTGTCATAAAGGACAACTTTTTGAAGTGCGGTGTGAAACTCCTTATAAGACAGAGAGAAAGGACTCTCTTCTGCAGAGATAAGAGCGAATCTTATTCTGCCTTGACACTTCATCAGAAACCTTGTAAAAGGTCCATCAACCCGAATTTCTGATAGATGTGGATCCTGTTCCACGATCTATTCTCTCCAAATCTACACCAACCCAACATCATTAACCAGCTTCTCGAAGGTTTCCCTTGGTAGAGACTTAGTAAGTCCGTCTGCTACCATGTCCTTCGTTGGAGTACGTATCAGGTGTATCACCTTGTTTTCTACATACTCCCTAACAGCGTGGTGCTTGATGGGGATGTGTTTGGACCGTCTCCCTGTGACAGGGTTCAGGGCTAG